>QFFA01002692.1:0-11978 GCA_003316565.1 Russula foetens | reverse complement strand
AGGGGAGAGTGGCGAGAAGCTATAATAACTCATGCAGTACTCATGACTTGTGTGAATGTGCGAGAACCAACAACACCCTAAACACTTCTGTAGCTCTTCTTGCGCCAAGACCCCATGCATTGCACCTCAAACTAGTCTTTTCCCCGCCCTTAGGCCCTCCGAAGATTCCTGGGGCCATCCACCGATTATGGTGTCGTCAGTGCCCTCAACTACGCTCCTTCGCTTTCCCCGCGCTTTTCCCTGCCACGCCCCGCACGCCCCCACATTCCCCCGGTCATGCGTCCTCCAATGTTGCCCTCATCTCCATTGCCATTCCCCATCGTCGACATTGCCGCCACGAGCGCCACCAGCGAGGCACCACGCGCCAACCCGTTCAGCCCGTAGGACGGCGACAACGCGCCTCCGGAGGTTCCAGAGGTGCAGGAATGTATCGCGAGGCCATGCAGAAGGGTTCAGACAGTGACTGCTAATGCCCTTTGGAGCGGAAAGGGCAAGCTTACTGTCTTGGGTAGCAAGGGCCCCACATATTTTTTATTGTAGTGTTCCTCATTATTATGTCCTTATTCTACTAATTGATACAAGATGAATGATATATATATTGTACATAAAGTGAGAGGAAGGCGGGGCGAGCGCGTTCGCCCTCAGAGACGATGAGCTCAACGCGCGAGACGATGAGCTCGCGCTGTCAGAAGTTGCCGGCATCGCGCAGGGGGGCTTGGGAAGGGGGAAGTCGCGTCGCGTGGATGTGGCTTAGAAAGCGGACAGAACATGTGAGTTCAGTCTCGTGATTCCCACAGCCCGGACTTGGGAGGACTTAGGGAGGACTTAATGCCGGTTGGGCAATCGGAGTTTTGAGCCTAATCATAGTGGGTCAAACACGTGATGCCTCACTGTGGGAAGGTCAGGTGGGTACGGTTACAGTTACGTAAAAATGTACCCACGGTATACCCGTGGTGAACCCTAAAGACGCGCGCAGCGAGAAAGTCGTTCATAGTGTAGGCGACGCCATCATTGGCAATTTATTATGTTGCCGAGAAGGAAGCTGTGAGAATAAAGGTTTTCTGGAATGAGGAGTGGGAGTTTGTTTCGACGATCAAATGACGGTAGTGGTTCGATGGTGACGCAGGCAAACACGTCATTTCTTCTTGGAGGTTCTCCTATATGTATGAAGGTACGACAATTTGAACCCCACTCCTTTACTGACCTGACCAACACTCATGCCACCCCACACTCCCAAAAATCGTGTTCCTGTGCCCAAACCCCCTTTGCCCGGTGCCTTGGCCTCGGCCTCGGATAGCGATGAGGCAACCAGTGATTCCAGCTCCAATATAGAAGGCAATGACCCAGATGCCATTTGCACTTGTTCTGAGAAGAAAGCACTGGACGTGGACTATTTCTTTGACAGAACTGGACCACAAGCCGTCTGCAGATTGTGCAAGTAAGTTTCCTATGTACTGAACGCTTTGATTGTCTGCCTTAAACATAGTTCATAGGGTGGTCTACGATGCGAACCCAGCTGCGTGGCCTAACAAAAAACAGTATCACTATTCAAAGGGAATGTCAACCTCGTCCCTCCGCCCCCACATCGAAAGGAATCACCTTGATGTATTCATGAGCTTATACAAGGAGAAGGGTTGGAAGCTTCTTCTGCCAGGACTTGTGTCGCAGGCTCGATCTCAAGCTGCAAGGGAGGCTTCTGCTTCACGAGTCCATCAACCAGGCGAATTTAGCCAGCAAAAATTTCACAAGCACCTTTTGCATTTTATCATTGCAGATGACCAGGTACATGACATTTGTGTTTTTTTCACGTTCACTATGCTCATGTTTCCTTGTTCTGAATCGCAAGTCCCTGAACGTCGTGGAATGTCCAGAGTTTAGACAGCTCCTTCTCCTCCTACGGAGCGATCTCAAGGACACTGACATCCCACGTCGAACCAAACAACACGAGCTCCTTCTCCAAGCTTGGAAGGAGTATTTTCAAGTCTTGTGCAGCGACCTCGCAGCAAGTCTCCCCCCCTCCTTTGACATTTCTTCTCACCTTTTTCATCCAGGCTGCTTTGGGCCAGATCTCCTTTACAATGGATATGTGGTCTGATCAACTTTGCCGACCTTATCTAGCGATGACCGCCCACTGGATTGCGGAGACAGAGGGGGCCTCGACTTTGCAGCTCAAGTCGGCCCTCATTGCGTTTCACCATATGCGTGAGAACCATAGTGGCAGCAAACTTGCCAAAACAGTCGTGTATCTTCTTGATAGGGCTGGGATTACGGTGAAGGTGCGGCACCTTGTTTTCCAGTGATTGATGTGCGCTCATCTACTCAAGGTGGGACACTTCACGATGGACAATGCATCGAACAACGGAACAATGATGCAGGCGCTCCAGACAACTCTGGATAAGCGCGAGATCGACTTCGATGCAATCAATCGTAGAATCATGTGCTTTGCACATGTTATCAACCTTTGTTCTGGACAGGTAGTATGTGGTGCAACTAATGTGGACAAGGGTGATGCCTCTTCGTCCAAGGCCGATGCCTCTTCGTCCGAGTCCGATGTAGATACTGTCGCACCCAACCCCATAGGACGAGCTCGCGCAGCGGTCCAAGTCATCCGAGCATCAGGTAAACGTCGAGATGAGTTCGATAAAGTTATCAAGCAAGGGAACGAGGAAGGGTGGTTCAAACAAGGGCGGCCATGTAAGGTTGTCAAACTTAAACCACTGCAGCTCCTGCGAGATGTCTGCACCAGGTGGGACTCGGTTTACCACATGCTTCGTTGACTTCGTCAGATGCGCCCAGTATGCCTTTATATCTCCCCAAATGTACTGCCTGCTAACTAATCGATTTATTAGGCCGTCAATCACTTCCTGGGTCTTCCCAATCTTCCTGAGTTGGCGAAGTACAAGATCTCATCTTCCGACTGGGACAAGATGCAAGATATTGAGTTCATTTTGAGTGTAAGTCACAAGCAGGCTATTGGACTATCAGACACATCCTGACATGATCATGCCAACAGATTCCACACAAAGCCCAGCAAGTTATGTCATGCAAGAGCACCCCAATTTTGTGTGGCGCTATCCCCTCATTTGAAATGTTCATGTCAGCATGGGAGAGGCTTATTAAAGGAGTTCATGTTCACATGAGGACGTATGCCCAACCAGGATTAGAGTGGGCATATAAATACTATGCTCGCATGGATCACACCCGGGCATATGTTGTTACGATGCGTAAGTGCTTACACGGAATCCTGCCTCAGATAATTAGGCTAATTGTAATCCGCAGTCCTGAACCCCTCCATATGTATGTCGTGGGTAGACAAGCACTGGGAACCAGAGTTCGTCACTATGGCCAAGACAAATATCCGAAAAACGGTGAGTTTATTTATATGGGCACCCTAAAGTCATCCTCATGTATCCCCTACAAGATGGTCGAATACTGCAAAAAGGCTACCCCCAAGAATGAAGCTACAGGACCACTTATCCTGGATAATGACACGTCCTCAGACGTCGGAGAAGGGTACATGGAACTCGCAGCCAGATATGGGCTTGATGACATGAATATTGGAGATCCGGGTGACAATCCTCAACAAACAGTAGACGATGAATACCGAGCCTACATGACTGCGCCACTCTCGTTGAAGACAACCGCGTCTCTCAAGTTTTGGGAGGTGCATGGCAACATTAATGGTATGAACTTACTGACAAGTCATGGTAGGTCAACCGGTCAACCTTTCCAACGCTATTTGCTATGGCAATGGACTATCTTCCCATCCAAGCGTCGTCTGTTCCTTGTGAACAGGTGTTCTCATCAAGCGCTGAAACAGACACCAAGCGGAGGAATCGCCTGAGTCCTCTCACAATGGAGACCCTTCAAATGATGAAGTTTCATTTAAAGAAAGAGCGTCTCAATTTCACACAGGGTTGGATGACAGCTGAGAAGGAGATGATCGATGATCTTCCAGATGATCAGCTTATGATATCGATGCTCGGAGGAGATCAGAAAGCTATGGATACAGTCATGCGATCTATCAAGGTCGACGAGGGGAAGCTAGAGGACATGCAACCTATCGAGGTCGACGAGGAGAAGCTGGAGGACTAACTCTTGGGGTTTGTGTGCATGAAGTGGGACATCGTTGTGATCGCGTTGTAGTATCATGATGTTATGGTAGCCTGTCGAAGAATCCGTTTCCTTTTTGCTATGAACACTGAACTAGATTTTGAAATGTAGGCGTAGGCGTTGAACGTGTACAACCGTCTAGTGTAGACTCTCGGGCACATGACCGTCAGATGTCAGATCGTCCCATTTCTGGTTTCCTCCATCCTCAGCCACTGTCGTCTTCCTAACCTGCACCTGCATCCTTGTGCGTTTGATTTGGAATTATCGAATACGACGGAGATCTGCCTGAGTGGCAATACACCCACCTCTGCGCTGACGAGCGAGCTTTGCGAGGTCTGTCTTCGTAAAATTTGTCGCCAAGGATCTCACACATAGCTCACAGAAATCGAATCACTCCTCTATGGTATCCTAGGACAAGTCAACATCTTAAACATAACTACGGCCCGTCAATCGTCTCCTATCCAAACTCCTGTCCACATCATCTCTCGTTTGTGCGAGTTCTGGCAAACGCTAGATGCTACAACAATGCCAAATTCTTTCAAGTCTTCCACCCCGAAGATCGTGAAGTTCTCAATGATCGGTTACATGCCTTGAAGCCCAACCACCCCGAAGACAAGCCCTACGAGCTAGGTGACATATTCAAGGTTGCTCACAGTATTTTTCCAACGCACAGTTTTACTGCCCCTTGCTGTGTCGGCACCGAGATGAAGAGCGCCGTGGGTCCG
The DNA here is from genome assembly GCA_003316565.1 of Russula foetens. Taxonomy (NCBI): domain Eukaryota; kingdom Fungi; phylum Basidiomycota; class Agaricomycetes; order Russulales; family Russulaceae; genus Russula; species Russula foetens. The sequence goes on along the minus strand of QFFA01002692.1, from coordinate 7,140 downwards.
AGCACGGCTACGACCAACACAGTCGCCGATGCAACTGCGGCCATCGACGATATGATTCCAAAGACAACGACGACGACCGACGCCATCGTAACACATTCCATGGCTGAAACTCGCGAGGACGCAGCCATAACTGCGACTGCAACCACCATCTGCGAGATCGCGATGATCACCGCAGCTGCGACTTCCAAGACATCAATACCCCTGTGATCGCCTTCAACACAATCGAAGCTGCAATCAAGAACCGACCACATGCTAGGCCCCTCGAGTATTCAACCAAGACAGTCTGCTTCCATGAGCCGAACACCCCCAAGAATGCCGACGACCAGGATATGGGAGATCTCATCTGACAAATGCACGGGCTTTTCATTCACGATGCAGGATACTCTGCCTTGTATGCACTGTTGCAGGCGACGCTTTCCCGAGGACCTAGCTAAGCCTGCAGCCCACTTATTACATCCATCCTTCACCCTCACCTATCAAGCATCTGCTAACCTCACTTTGTTGCAGTCACCATCATCCACCATCATGCTCAAGCTCGCCACAGCTGCACCTCTGCCTGCCTCCTACTGGTACCATTCACCACCGGCACCAGCGACTTTGAATGTCCCACAGCCTTGGCCGCGCACACCACCTCAGGCACCAGCTCCACCACATTTCCCATCCGACGACCCTGCCGCCTTCTTCCGCGCCCACCTGCGCTCGGACGCATGCGCCTTCTGCAGCCAGCTTGGTCACCGACTGCGAGAATGCCCCATTGCTCAAGAATATGTCTGCTCTGGCCGTGCAACGCTCTGCAACAGCCGGATTCACCTTCCAAATGGAGACTCAGTACCCAACGATGGCACTGGTCGAGGACTCCAAGTGGTAATCGATGCGTCCTCTTGGCACACCCTGCTCCGTCATCAGTTCTCCCTCCCTGCAAGCTGCCTTTATTCGCGAAGTTACTGAGTCGCGCATACTGCAGGTTACCAGCATGACTGACTCAGGGGATCACAGTGAGTCCAACAATGAATCTGAAGACATAAGACATATTCAAGGTCTTTGCAGCCAAAAAGAAGAGGTGTGCTGGCAAACCCTCAAAACTTCCCGAAGCCAAACCAGCGACCCTTGAAGTCCTTCCAGAGCCACAAAGTCGACGCGAGCAAATTCACCCCATCAGCGCAACCCCTTTCGATCACGGACGCGTCTCCAGAGAAGCCATCAAAACCCCCTGCTCAATACCGGTGCCAGTCCACTGCCAAAAATCAGTGGCTCGTTGAGGAGCTTCTCGCCTGGCTCCTTGATGGCAAGCTTACTCATACCACCCCAGCGCATGTCCTAGCGGCTAGTCCCTCCATATAGATCGTAGAATGACTCTGTGTCCACTGCGTCAAAACTGGGGGTTACGGGAAGTACCGGGAGTTCACCCTTGATGAGTACTCCGCCTCTTCGCTGCTCCTCTCGCCTGCTCGGATCGAGTCTCACTATTCTTTGCCCTTACCGGAGGTTGACATCACACTCGCCGGGGAGCGCGGATGGTGGAGGGCAGGGACAGTAAACACATGCCACATGGTGCCAGTTTGACGCGGATAAGGAAGGAGACCTGGTGGGCTCCCCTCTCGCACGTGCTTGCTTACTGACATGTATTGCCCTTCCGGTTGACTGGTTGACCGTGTATAAATATCGTGCGTCATGAATGTGGGGCCATGACATCTATCATGTCATGTTATGATGAATGTTTATTTAATTAAATAAATATCTCTGCTTCCTAACCTGTGTTCTCATGCCACTGTTGCTGCGGCTGCCTCGTCTCTTGTTGTTCATGTCCACCTTTGCAGTTGTCTTCCTGCCACATTTCTGTTTTTTGTAAGTCACGTCTAATGTTTAGTTCATGCGTTCCCTCATCTCATCTGTCCACATCCAGTGATTCCAGTTTGACTCAAGGCCATACAGCTCATGGAGCAGCCTCAACTGATTCGATTAGATGGGAGATACAGGTTGAAAGAAAAGATTGTTTCTGGGCCGTCTCATACGTATGGAGTAATTGCATCGCACCCTCTCATTTTACTCATAGGCCTGGATACACAGATGATATATATCTTGCACATGACATTCTATCCAGAACCGACATCGTCATCAAACTTGAGCCCATCAAAGGAGATGTTCACAGCTTAAGCGATGAGGTTGATGTCTACAGAAAGCTCAAGGGAGGGATCGGTATACCTTGTGTCTATTGGTTTGGTACGGAATCTGGTTACGATGCGATGGCGGTCGATCGCCTCGGCAAGTCTCTTGAGGACCTCTTTGTTCAATGCCACTTTACGTTCACGACCAAAACCGTATTGCTTCTGGCCGGGCAGTTGGTGAGTGAATTCGACTTCTGATACCGCAGCTGATAGGCTCATGTCTACGATGCCTAGCTCCGTCGCTTACAGTACATACATTCTCGCAACTTCATTCACTGCAATCTCAAACCTAGCAACATCGTTATGGGTCTCGGAAAGCACACCAACATTGTCCACCTCATTGATTTCGGGCTCTCAAAAGAGTATAGGGATCCTAATACACATGCACACATTCCATTCAACATGGGTCTTGGCCTCGTTGGAAGTGCCACCTTTGCATCTATCAATAGCCACCTGGGCTTAGAGCTAGGAAGGCGAGATGATCTGGAGTCCCTCGCTTACGTGCTATTTTTCTTCCTTTGGGGATTTTTGCCATGGCAGGGCTTGGGGCCTGAGGGGGGCGACATTGTCGACAGTAAACGAGGAATCACTACTCTGGCCTTGTTCCAAGGGCTCCCGTTGGAGCTTCGCATGTTCTTCGACCACTGCTGCTCACTCCCTTTCGATGGCAGACCCAACTACGATCACTTTTGCCATCTTTTCGACAATCTCTTGGTGAAGGAGGGGGTACAAAGTGACATGGCATTTGATTGGGATGTTGCTGGTGCCAAAAATCGGGGACGAGTCTTCAAGGTCATGGGTGACGTCTCTCCGCATGAACGCGACCCTTCATACAAGCGCCGTATGGGGTAAGTGTCGACACATGCATATAGCAACCCATGCCTAATGATGAGATATACACAGATCACCCTCTCAGGCTGGAATGTAACCATTTTTTCTTTCCTCACCACCCCCAAGGCATGCTGCACGCCTGGTCTGATTGGTCACTTATCAGAATCCATGTGCCATCTTCCCATTCATATGTTCGAACATTGTTTCCCTAGCCATTCTTGATATCCTGTCGTCCTTCCTGTACACTGTACAGTAGTTTGTTAGTATTGTTTGTAGATATGCGCACTGCTCATGCATGGTACCTTTGTATGCACGGCTAAGACATGTCAAACCGTTTTACTAAGCGGTTTGTAAGCGTAAGAGAAAATTTCATGGTATGGGACCGCTGTCCGGACCTCCCATCTTTGGTGGACGTCCACAAAACGATTGCCCTGAGACTGAGATCTTAAACTTTAATGTCAAAGTCCGTTGTCTCCTTTTGCGGTTGACAACGAGCTCATTTACAATCGTACTTCCTTTCCGCGTCTCTCGAAAGTCCTCCGAAAATGGGATGAAGAGCGTTAGGACGCCCCTGACTCCCCGAGTAATGGCAGAAGCTTACATGGGTCATCCTCGTCGAGCTGTTATCCTACCAGTTTGCATCCCCAGTGCGCTGGATTGAAACCCAAGACCTGTTCTTCAAGCAATACAAGTTCGAGCATTTCATCGAAATTGGCCCATCCCCAACACTCACTGGTTATGGCCATCTGCACCCTTAAAGCCAAATACGAGGCCAAGGATGACTCGACAAGTCGTGTTTGCCACGTCTTCTGCCGCTCGAAGGGCCAGAAAGGTTGTGCTCAAAGCTCGCCATTTCGATTCCTCTTGGAATTGGGTCCGTCAAGATGCTCTCCTCATGTTCTACGATATCCTCTTCGGCCGCCTCACCACTATCGACCGTGAGATCACCACCTGTTGCATCGCCATCATGAACCGTGCCGATCCCGATCCCATCAAATACATGGAGTTTATGGTCAATCGGTGCAACCCACCAAGGGTGAGACTTATGCTACCGGAAAGAAGCTTGGTCAAGAACTTCTGGATAACTGCCGTGGTGTAGTTGGTCAGCCGCCATTGTACAAGGATGGTGAGTAGACTTTTTCGAAAGTATGTGCACTATCTTATCCATTCTCCAATCACTTTCCCTACCGCACCTCACATATTGAGGAGATGGCAAGCGCCGGCCATATCTCCAGTTCGGTTAACATTCAGAAGATCCAGGATGATGTTGTCAAGCTCTGGAACGTTGTCAAATCCCAGCCTGAGATTAGTGAGGAACAGAAGAATTGTACCAAAGCTCTCTATGATGGCGTGGTCTGCATAAGACTCCCGACAACCGTCCGCACCCTGGAATCCCTCAAAGCCCTCGTTTCGTTCCTCTTCCCAATTTTTATGCCTTCAATTTCAAACATCACCTCTGTCTCAGCTGACAAAATCCTGCTTTTTCATCTCAAGCGACGCTTGGGCACCCAGTAGGAGTACAGCTCTAATCTGACGGATATGTACTTTGATACCCTTCACAGATCGCAACGTCCGGCACAACAGTCAAGGACAAGAATACGCTTATTATTAGTGTTGGAAAGGGTTCCATTGGCATCGAAATCCTTAAAGGCCTCCTGTCTGAGGGTGCCCATGTTGTTGTCACCACCTCCCGCTATAGTCGCACCACAGTTGAATACTAAGCAGGATGTGGAGACACTTGTTGACTATAACTACACGACGCTGGACTTGACCTGGATTATGTTATCCCCTTCGCCGCCGTTCCTGAGAATGGTCGTGAAATCGATGGCCTTGATGACAAGTCCGAGCTTGCGCATCGTATTATGCTTGTGAACCTTTTGCGTCTCGGTGCTATCAAGACAAAGAAGGCGAGTGACCAAATCGTTATCCACCCTGATGCAAGTTGTCCTCCCACTATCGCCCAATCATGGCCTGCTTGGCAACGATGGTCTTTATTCAGAATCTAAGATCCCCCTCAAAACGCTCTTCAATCGTTGGTCTTCCGAAAGTTGGGGTGAATATCTTTGCCTCGTAGGTGCTGTAATAGGGTAAGTTCACCGTCACGGCAGGATGTGTGGTACGGGTCTCATGGACCAATCCAACATGGTCGTGCAAGAGATCGAAACGCACGGACTTTGCACTTTCTCCACCATGGAGATGTCCTCTAACATCCTCAGACTCAGCACCCAATCCTCTTCAGCATTACTCAAGTCGAACCAGTCTGGAGGGCGACTTGAGTGGTGGCTTCGACCGCATCGCGATCTTGCTGACATGATCATCGAGCACGGTGCCGACGCGACAGCCCAGAGCAATGACGGGACGACTCCACTGCATGAGGCATCCTTACGGGGTTCTGTGGATGTGGTCCGGCTCCTCATCGGGCACGGCGCTGATGTGACAGCCCAGAGCAAGGATGGGACGACTCCACTGTATCAGGCGTCCTTATGGGGTTCTGTGGATGTGGCCCAGCTCCTCATCGAGCACAGTGCCGACGCGACAGCTCAGAGCAGACCCGCATCCATGTAGGCATTAACGAAATGTCTGAGCTTTGCTGTGCAATCGCGCGTGACAATGCCACGGAGTTGAAGGGGCCAGCCATGTGGGTGCAGACACAGGCATGGACGCAGGTGGGGCTGTGGCGCAGATCAACTCGGATTTTTGGACCCGTAATTAGTAGTTCACATCAGCTGTAAATAGCTTCATAGTCTAGTCTTGCTTTCAGATGCACAATATTGAAAAAAGTTAAAAAAATTTTAAAAACGGCTCAAGTCGACCACAAGCCATGACCGAAGTCGAGCTGCGGCCAAAACGTTGAAAGTTGCGGTCAGTCAAGCCGTATCCAGCAAAAGCCGTGGCTTTCAAAGTCAGCTCGCAGCTGGTCGAGTTGCGGCAACACTAGACAGCATATGGTGTTAGGAATCGAAATTGGGATTTTCACATGCATTCCCTTTATTCTGGAGACTTTGATAAAAGGACTGAAAGTAGATACAAGGTTACTTTTCACATCCCAAAGGACTTCATTTGGCATTCATAAATGTACTTATAAACAGAATGTTTTGTATTCAACAATAATAACAGCTTCTCCAGGCTCCTGCCCTGGCCTCTCACTATCGTGCCTCATACTTTGCGCCCCCCCCCCCCCCCCTCCTTACTTCCAACACAAAAAAGGAGTTTTCAAGAGAAGTTGTATTTTACTGATGTACCCTATATTAGTATATAAGGTCTCAGAAATATAGCAAATAGTCCCTAGACCATTCTCTTGTCTACCCCTAACACTAGAGCCCCTCTTCTATTTGTGTATCATACTTCTCTGTTTTCTCTTGTCACTCCTCTGCCTTTGGTACAGCTATCTCAAACTCAAGTCCCTTGTTGTCACCCACTGCTTGCTATAAAGTAGTGAGTTCCCAATAGTGCTTGTGCTTCCCACAGTGGAAGAGAAAAGGTACAAGGGCCTGATTGGGCAGGACAATAAGGAGGGGGGTCAAGGATGGAAACTCTAGGGCACATATAAGGCTCACAGTGAGGGTACAGAAGGACATATTGATGACTGAGGCACCCAGCATCCAGTCCTAACAGAAGGTGTGCAGTTTCGGCAGTAGATTACTTTCTATGTTACGCCCCAAAAAAGGAAGGTTTCCACTACTTCAGAAGCGCTGTCAAAGGCCTGTCAAACATTCACACTCAGACAATAAAGAGATCTTAGAATAGATAATGTAAGAAAAAACAAACATAAAGCACATGTTCCTAAAACACATGCAGTAAAAAAAGTGAAACAACGAAACAACAAACAAAACAAACATAAGGCACATGTATCTAAGGCACGTGCCTCTGAAAAACTGGGGCTAAGTCAAGTGGGGGCACAGGGATAAATGCGCACATGCAAGTGCATTCCCACGTGTTATTGCAGCCTGAAAAATGGATATTCGTGAATGTACCTACATATCCGAACCCTAAACCAGGGGCGGGAGGCGGCACGAACGTGGGCCTGAGCGAAGCGGCAGGAAAACACAGAAACGCAGGCCCGAGTGCACTGCTTGGGGGGGGGATGTGTGACTGGGACCACTGTGGACAGGTTCGCGTAAGGGTAATAGCCCTTAGCAGGGCC
>QFFA01002689.1:0-16171 GCA_003316565.1 Russula foetens | reverse complement strand
CCTTTCGAAAGTGTTGTATGGGTGCGTAGTCCCAGAGTCCCTTATCAGTATACAAATAACACCGATCCTGCGCCACCTCGCGCCCTGTTAGCTGTCATGGCATCCGTATCGCTCATCTGCATCGCATTATCGCTATCGTTGTACAAGTACTACGAACCAAAGTCGGATCTCGGCGTCCTCATCGCGGTCCCGGCGCTCTGCCTTACTGCATCCAGTACCGCGTGCGTGTGGCTTCACCTAGCACCCTTCATCTTTCGCAGATCTAATCTCACCTTCATTTGATGCCTCCTTGGGCTCCGTCTCCAAAATTGAACCTTATCAGCGTTCTCGCTAAGCTAATTTTCCGGTCGACTAGCTTCCTGACGTCTGTCGCTGTCGAGTGCATCTGGACTGCCTGTTTCGTAATCTTGAACCTGAGTAGGTCATCCACCATTGTATGGGTGCCCTGGTCTTGACAAAAGCACGGACGACGTTCGGTTCTTCCTTAGTCTTGAGCCTGTTCAGCCTCGGAGTGGGAGCCGAAATTCAAGGGACCGGTGCACAGATGCCTTTTCTGGTTGTGGAAATTTGTTGCTGGACTCTCACTGGACTCAGTAAGTTCCGAACGCCCAAGATGCGCATAGAACGTCACAGAATGAACCCTAGCTGCCGCTTACGCATCGCTCATCGTTTTACTGTCAATTCTCACCGCGACAACTGTTGACAACGATGTCTGGTTCCGGGATATCACCGGTTCACCGTCGCCGTTTCCTGTTGCGGACTGCCTGTACGCCACTAGATTATGGTTCTCGAGCATCCATAGTACGCCGTCAAGGGTAGGCAGCGGTACCACACCACACTTGCCCCATTGCCTTCCGCGGTGCTCTTGTAAGGAGAAAATCACACCTCCTTCGCCACCCATGGCTCTACCGCCATTGGGCATCTACTCCGACCGCCGGTTTGATATCCGTGAAAGCATGCCAAGCATTGTGCCGGGGGTCCGTGTACCAACAGCCCTAGAGCGACAAAACTCCATTTTTGTCGGCCTTGAAGTGTAGGGCGCAGCGCTTCCATCTTATATCGGCTTAAGAACATGTTCCCGCCAAATGTACCTGTTTCAGTCCTGTGTCCGGATCTTTCTCCTACGTTCGTGCCATCCTTGGGTCACCTTGGCTACTTTACTTTGGATTATTTATAATATGCAGTACTTCCACCGACTAATCGGCGCATGTGAACATTATTATCGGACCCTGCAAGTGACATTACAGTTGCACGCGCTCAACTCGTCACATTCATGAGAAGTAAGTGACAAGATAAATAAATATATCAGTGTTTTTTGTGCGCGCAGATTTCGGAGGTTAAGCGGAATCCAAGGAGGTGGAAAGTGTAGTCAAGGGGCAAATAACAAAAAGAAAACGTGTAGCTGAGAGTATTGGTGGAACCGCAGATGACACGTGCGATAAGACATCATCCCGTTTGATGATATGGCACGTATGTAAGGAGAGCGAATGCGCCCATGTGATAAACTGGTAACACATTCTAAAGCGAACCGTTAATGTTTCCGATAGGTACAACCGGTAGCGATAGCTGTGTGAGAAGTCAGAACTAGAACATTACGAGGTATAGGTCAGCGCACCCCTGCAGTGGAGTCTGAAGTTCGTCGCACCCAGCGGGAAGTGAATCTAGTGGTGTTTATCCTCGACCGCTTGATGCTTTCCTTTCCCAATGATGTTCTCCGCCAAAACGTACGCAGAGAAAGCGACGACCGCGATGCCAAAGCCAGGAAAGAGATTGGCAAACATGGCGCGGTTGGAGAACACCGGGTGTCTCCGCCACGCATCACGCTTGGCCCAAGGATCGAATAAAGACGGAAATTTTGACATGGGATAAACCTACAAGTGGGTGGTCAATACGCGGCGACGAGTGTGGATGACGGATAACAGCGACTGACCTTTTGGCTTACCGATTGAGAGGCGGCAGGTCGGGGCAGGCAGTGGGGAGCAGTCGGCGGCAGTCGTTTCGCGGGTCAATTTGTTTACGGGTACGGGAATTGCCGAATGAGGGCGACTGTAGGGCAGGTGCCAAATCACCTTTACACAACACACCCGAACAACACTTAACCGTACGTTACCGCCCTTGTTTCTGAACCACCACCCCATCCCTCGGCAATTTGCATCGACCTTTGTCTCCCATGGCTGTCCTCGATAGCGAGCAATCGATGTTCTCCGACGATGACGACGACGTGCCCCTCGCATCTCAGTCCTCTCGGAATGGCATTACTAGGAACGGCCACGTCGCTACCAACGGCGTCGGGGGCGACCATGGACGCGTCCTTGATGCGGACGGGGATACGCCCATGAGCGACGTTGATGATGATGACGTGCCTCTGGTGAGTACTTTGAACCCACACTTTCCACAAAGTTTGACTCTTTTTATCCAATGACACCTCCTTTCATTATCTCGACAGTCCCAGGCCACGCGCTCCACCGATGCACTCCCACCCCCTAAGCGAAAGCGTCGTCCCACTCCCATATTGGACTCGAGTGATGATGACGATCAGCCCCTCGCACTCACCTCCTCGCCACCAAAGCACCGCCGGCCAGCAGCTGCCGCAGCGCCGGGCCTGCGAAAAGCTTCGGCGTTCTCTGCCCCTGCCGCCGGTACGAATGGCAAGGCCAAGCAAGAGAAGAGCGACTCGGACGACATGCCGCTGAATAACCGCGTCGCGTCCTCCAGCAAGGCGCGTGCCAAGCCGAAGAGCGCGCCGAAGCGCAAAGTTAAAGTTGAGGATCCGGGGGACGAACCTGAATCCGAGGACGACGAGCCTGCTCCGACGAAGAAGGCGTCCCAACCAAGAAAGAAGCGGAAAGTGGGCGCGGACAACGATGGGGACTCTCAACCCGTTAAGAAGTCTACGCCGAGAAAGGTGAAGAAGGAATCCGGTTCAGAAACGGAGACCACGAAGCCGTTGGCCAAGAAGAAAGGCAAGGCCAAGAAGGAGGAGCCTGAGGAAAATGGTCTGAAGAAAGGTAAAAGATCGCCCGAAGAAGAACCGAGTGAGAACGGCACGAAGAAGGGTAAGGGCAAGCAAAAGGAGAAGGAGAAAGAGGAAGAAGCGGAGGAACACTACAAGTGGTGGGAACAGGATCCGGACCAGACTGTCGTCGGCGACGGTACGCAGAAATGGACGACCCTGGAACACAACGGCGTCATATTCCCTCCTCCATACCAGCCGTTGCCCAGACACGTTAAGATGAAGTACAACGGTTAGTAGCTCTATTCCCCGATTTGTGTTTTAATGTCTAACATATTTCGTAGGCAAGCCCGTCGACCTTTCGCCAGAATCCGAAGAGGTCGCTGGGTTCTATGGAGCTATGCTTGAGACGGATCATGCCAAGGACGCGACGTTTAACAAGAACTTTTTCGAGGACTGGTCGAAAGTGCTGAAGAAACATCCCCCTGTACGCGTCGTCACACTACCATTTTTCCTTCAAGCTGATGCATGTAACAGCGTGATGGAACGATAATTAAAGTGTTCGAACGCTGTGATTTTCGTCCCATGTTTGAGTACTTCGAGGAAGAGAAAGCCAAGAAAAAAGCGCTTTCTTCTGCTGAAAAGAAGGAACTGAAAAAACAGAAAGACGAAATGGAGGCGAAATATGTGACGTGCACGCTTGACGGCCGTAAAGAGAAGGTTGGCAACTTCAGGGTTGAACCTCCGGGCTTGTTCCGTGGTCGGGGTGAGCACCCTAAGAAGGGCGCACTCAAAGTTGGTTCCCCGCCGGCCTTTTCTCAGTTTGACTTGGTTTGCTGATCCGCCCCAGCTGCGTGTGTATCCTGAGGATATCATAATCAACATAGGAGAAGACACGCCGATTCCGGTTCCCAATTTTCCGGGCAAGTGGAAAGAGGTCATTCATGATAACACCGTCACTTGGCTCGCGACCTGGACTGAGAACATCAACGGTAACCATAAGTACGTCTTCTTGGCGGCGGGCAGTTCGCTCAAGGGTCAGAGTGACATGTCCAAGTTTGAAAAGTCACGTGAGCTCAAGGTCAGTGGTCTGCGGCGCTCGCCTCCCCCTCTGTGTCACTAATGTTTGTCTCAGAATCATGTCGAACGCATTCGCGCGGATTACCAGGCGGATTTGAGAAACAAGACCACTCAGCTGCGAATGCGTGCGACGGCGATGTATTTCATCGATGTGCTGGCTCTTCGAGCTGGGAATGAGAAGGGCGAAGACGAAGCGGATACTGTCGGCTGTTGTTCACTGCGCTGCGAGCACGTCACACTCGAACCGCCAAATCATGTCATTTTCGACTTTCTTGGGAAGGACTCTATCCGGTACTACAATAAGGTCGCCGTAGACGAGCAAGTGTTCAAGAACATCAAGATCTTCAAGCGAGACAAGAAGGACTCTGATGGGTTATTTGATCGCGTCAACGTCAGTGCTTTAGACGGCTCTTGTTGCGCTGGAGTCACTGATGCCGATGCTTTCTGTCGTTTCACATAGCCCGGCTATCTGAACAAGCACTTGCAATCGTACATGAAGGGCCTCAGCGCGAAGGTTTTCCGTACTTACAATGCGTCGATCACTTTCCAGAACCAGCTCGACGACGGAACGCCCGAGAACGGCACGATGCAGGAAAAGCTCAACCATTACAACCACGCGAATCGTATGGTGGCCATCCTGTGTAACCATCAGCGGGCAGCGCCGAAGACGCACGATCAGTCGATGGCAAAGATGAAGGAGAGAGTACGGATGACCACAGCTTTCTATATATGGACAGTCACGTGTTCTGACGGCCACTGGCCTACTACAGCTCCGTGGGTTCAAGTACGATCGCATGAAGTTGCGCCATGCTCTCTTCGTCGCAGACGCCAAGTACAAGAAGCAGAAGAAGTACGCGGAAGACGAGTCGGATCTGGACGAGGACGCGGTGGCGGAGCACGAGGAGCAGTGCAAGGCGCGCGAGATCGAGAAGGTAGAGAAGAAGTTTGCCAAGGAGAATGAGAAACTGGCGGAGGAAGGCAAGCCCGCGCAGGACAAGGACGTACTCCATTCGCGGCTGAGCGCGATCGAGGACGAGTTTGCGAAGCTGGAGAAGGAGCGCGGGACGGGCAAGGCCACGCTCAAGCGTGACAAGCCGCCTGAAAAGCTCGTCGAGGCGATCGACAGGTTGGAGGATAGGATCAAGGCGTTCAAGTTGCAGATGGTGGATCGGGAGGCTGGGAAGGAGGTCGCGTTGGGCACGAGTAAGATCAACTATCTCGATCCTAGGTGAGTCCTCGGACCGCGTCCGTATTCTCGCTCGTTCTGATTCCTCCTCCCGTTTGCTTAGGATCACTGCGGCGTGGTGCAAGAAGTACGATGTACCCATAGAGAAGATCTTCTCAAAGACGCTGTTGACGAAATGTGCGTAAAACACTCGCTTTCCCCCCCCCCCTCTTCGTATGACCAGCCGCCTAACCGTTTTTGTTCCTATGCTATTCGCAGTCCCGTGGGCCATGGAAGTAGATCCAGATTGGAAGTTTTGATCTATTTCGGTCTTTTCTGAGGGTGTTTTTTTTCGCGGAGAAGTGGACGGGACTACAGTAGAATGCATTGTAACGAGAGGATGGGTCGGTCAGTACTCAGTACGATCAGAACTCATATGCACGGAGTTGGGGGGTTTTTTTTCCTAGAACCAATTTTTTTTCTGTAGCCATTTCATTTTTCGGTTAGGTGTGATGAATAGATGTTGGCCTACGCTAACAAACACTGAACACGACGACTGCGGCGTGCGTCCCAATTGTGAGCGGGGCGAGCTGACGATACGGCAAGAATCCCGCATCCGTTAGGTAACGCGGAAGTTGTGAGTCTAAGGCAGGATTGACGACTCATTTACTCATTATTCGTAACTAGCGAAATTCCGTCAACTGCTAAAAACACCGCGTCTCTCGAACCTCAGAAACCTTATCCGCAGCTTAGCATCTATAGGTGGCCGAACAATAAATTCTTTGATTTACAGCAGAACACTCGTTCACCGACTCAAAACCAATTCCATACAAAAAAGGAAACGATAAGATAGTGGCGAGAAAATCGCGACCGATTTATCAGAGACGATGTTGGAGAATAAACTCCGTATACTGCTGAATAGAGTATTGGTTGGGAGATCCTTGGAACTGCGCTTTGAGCACTTTGTGAGTGCCGGATTGTTTGTAGCGGGCGTATGCCTCGTCTAGAGCCTTCCCACGAGTCGAATGTGGAGAGTTGGCACGAAAACGGCATGCATGCTCCAGGACGATAATCGTTACTGTCTTGAACATTAGAGAGAGCGGATGCAGACAGCAAAAATGTACCAATCATGGCGTGATGCGCGTTTTGATTTGATATCGAGAGACGCCACTGAAAAGTACATCAGTAAAAACAGTGTAAAACCGGAAATAAACGACCGTACTTTGGAAACAAGTGATTGTAATTTGGATAGTGTTTTCTGTCGCATACGGAAAGGCAAAAGATGAGATTACGAAAAGGAAGGGAGGGATTCGAGAGAAGGACTCACTCTCTGAAAATACATGAGGCCCGGGAAGCACACATCAGTACATCGGAAAGAGGGCAACGAGGGATCATCACCAACTTAAGATCACAGACAGAAAGACGCATCAGGACATGGTAAACAAGCTAGAGAAATGTACTCACTTGCTAGACAGTGCAAAAGGAGAGTTGTCAGGACATGGAAAGAAGGGAACTGGTGAGGGGCACATACTCGCTGGAGGTGGGAGAGGCCAAGTCAGGTCAGGACTCAAAAAGAAAGGCCCACAACCTGGGGGGGGCACTTACTTGCTGGAGAGGGTAGAGGTTGGAACTGATTAAAACATGCAAGCCAGTAAAGGACGACACTCACTTGCTGGCAGAAGTTGGAAACAGTTAGGACAAGAAAAAAAAGCTGGCTAACAAGGGGGCACTCACTGGCTGGAGAGAGGGCAGAAGTTGGAACCAGTCAGGGACAGAAAGAAAGAAAGCCAGCTAGTTGCACTCACTCGCTGAAGAGGGCAGATATTGGGACTGGTCAGGGCAAAGGAAGAAAGATGGACAAAAAGGGGTACTCACATGCTGGATAGGAAAGAGGTCAGAACTGTTCAGGACCCAGAAAGAAAATAAGCCAGCAACAGGTACTTACAACCTAGAGAAGGCAGAGTTAGGGACATGAAAAAAAAAGCATAGCAAGGTATACTTACCAACTGGAAGGGCAGATGTCAAGACCAGTCAGGATATGGGGAAAAGGTATGTCAGTGACTGGCACTTACAATCTGGAGGGGTCAGAGGTCAGGACTGATCAGACACAGAAAAAAAAGTTAGCTAGAAAGGGGCACTCACTTCCTAAAGAGTGGAGAGTTTGGAGCTGGTCAGGATGCAGAAAGAAAGCAAACTAGCAAGTAGCACTTACAAACTGTAGAAGTAAAGAGGCCAGGACTGGTCAGGGCATGGAAAAAAAGGGAGCCAGTGAGGGACACTTACAAGCTAGAGAGGGTAGAGATTGAGACTGGTTAGGATGTGGAATAAAAGTGGACCAGCATAGGGTACTTACAAGCTAGAGAGGTTAGAGGTTGGGAATGGTCAGAACATAGAAAAAAGGTAAGCTGGTAAGAGGCACTCACTTCCTGGAAAGGGCAGGGGCCAAGACTGGTTAGGATAAGGAAAAGTGATCCAACAAGGGACACTTACTTGCTGGAGAGGTCAGAGGTCAGGGCTGGTCAACATATGGAGAGAAAGTCAGGTAGCAAGGGGCACTCACTTCCTGGAGAGTTGAGAGGTCATAACTGGTTAGGGCATAGAAAGAAGGCAAGCTGATAAGGGGTACTTACTTCCTAAAGAGGGCAGAGGTTATGACTAGTCAGGACACAGAAAGAAAATAAACTAGTAACTGGCACTTACTTGCTAGAGAGAGCAAAGGTTGGGACTGGTCAGTACAGAGAAGGAATGTATGCCAGCAGTAAGCACTTACTTCCTAGAGAGAGTAGAGCCCAGGACTGGTCAGATATAGAAAGAAAGTGAACCAGTGACAGGCACTTACTTGCTAGAGAAGGCAGAGGTTGGGACTGATCAGGATATAGAAATAAATTAAGCAAGCAATAGGCACTCACTTCCTAAAGATATCAGATATCAGGGCTGATCAGGGTATAGGAAGAAAGCCAAAAAGGGGCACTTACTTGCTAGAGGAGGGCAGAGGTCAGAACTGGTTTGGACATGGAAATAAAGCAAGGGAACAAGAGGCACTTACTTGCTAGAGAGGGCAGATAGCAGGACTAGTCAGGGCATAGAAAGAAAGCAAGGTAGCAAGGGGCACTCACTTGCTAGAGAGGGCAGAGGTTGGGATTGGTTAGGATATAGAAAGGAAGTGGCTAGCATGATGCACTCACAAACTAGAAAGGGTAGAGTTCAGAACTGGTCAGGACATAGAAAGAAGGCAAGGCAACAGAAGGCACTTACTTCCTGGAGAGAAGATCAGAACTAGTTAGAACATGGAAAAAAAACAAGCCAGTAAGGGGCACTCACTTGCTAGAGAGTGCAGATATTGAGACTAATCAGAACACAGCAAGAAAGCAAGCTAGCAAGAGGCACTTACTTCCTGGAGAGATCAGAGGTCACAACTAGTTAGGACATAGAAAGAAGGGAGAAGCACTTACTTGCTAGAAATGGTAGTAGCCAAGACTGGTTAGGATATGGAAAGAAAGTATATATGCAAGGGGAACTTACTTCCTAGAGATGGTAGAGGTTGAGACTGGTCAGAACACAGAAAAAAAGTGAACCAGCAAAAGGCACTTACAACCTGGAGAGGAAAGAGGTTGTGATTTGTATAGAACCAGAAGAAGGCAAGTCAAAAAGGCATACTCACAACCTGGGGAGTGCAGAATAAGAAGTCAGAATGCTAGACACATATAAGCAAGGACAGACTGACAAAATACTAGGTGTAAATCCTCTTTCAGTAAGGGACAATCCTATATTCAGTGTGACAACTTACCCACATCCATGGAAATGCTGCTAAGCATAGCTTTATTACCACTTCTGTACTCCCTGATCCTTCTTCAAATTTCTCTTTTGTCCTATATTTGGGTGTACACCCCATCATTCTTGTTTCATTATCCACAAGAACGCACCGTTTAATTGCATGATTTATGCTTACTTCCAAGTTGTCCTTCTGCACAGCCATGAGCATGAGGGGAACCACACCACCAGAGAGTAAATTGGAAGTCAGCGCAATAAGGTCAGTACACCGTTGGTCATCCCTGTGCATCCCTGCAGGACAAAAATTAGCAAATTACAGTTTGTCAGTAATGAAATCCTCACTTTCCAAACATATAAATGGTGGAGATCCTTTAAGGCTGGCCAAATAATGTTGCTCGAAAACACTCTTCATCTCGGCATCGATGTCCATTTCTGGGTGATCGTGCTGATCCTCCAACTTCATCTTGATGTCACGCTTGAACTGGTCATATTTGGTGAATAACGCTATTATAGGGACTTGGAAAATCCCCTGGATCAATCCCAGTTCATATGGTTTCATTTCGACATACCATTCTTATCCGGGCAAACATCGCCGAAATGCTTCAAGTCTAGCGACGGCCTGTCGTTATCCATTGGGATGCAAAACCTGAAAATAATCTGATGAAATTGCAACTAAAGATTGAAAAGAGACGAACCATATCGCGTGCAACCTATCTTTTAGTCGCTTCTCGCGCGACTTTCGCCGGACGAAATCTTGCACAATCCTCAGCTCATCTTCGCTACCAGACTCGAATCCACGGGAGTCGTGGAAAATATAGCCGTCATGTCTTTCGAAAATGAGTTCATCCTCGACATCATGGAGCCCACGCTGCAACCACAATCGGTCACGATCAACCGTCGTCAACAAGAAGATGGCCGTCCAACCTCAATTGAAGGTTCAAGTTGAACCTGACTAGGCGATGAGATTGAGCGTGCCACCAGGAGCGAGAACGTACCTGAAAGCGCTGTCCCGACTGATTAATCCTGTAAATTTTCGGACCCTCCATGGTGTCGCAGACTCGCTGCAAAATGGACGTCTTTCCTGCATTTGCTCTTCCGATAATCAAAACTCGGAACTGGAAATTCGGGACCTGGAACTGATTCTGCTGGGAAGCCATAGTGCAAAAGTCTTGTAAAAGGGAGGCTGGTCAAAGTAATGAAGAGATGTACGTGATAGCGACCCCGGCCGCATACAAATCCAGCGCGGAGATCAGCTGACTGGGAATCACAACACGTTCAGAAATGCATAGTTGTTACATAATCCATGAATCGATCCAGCTGACGCCCGACGCCTGAGGCATTGCGCAAAATAGCGTGAGTGACAGGTACGGGGGTGTGATGGATTATGGCAAGGATTCGTGCGCCGGACCAGTCTTGAAATGCAATCGCGCGTGAAACCACACACACGTGACACGATAAGACTGACAGGACAAACAACATCACTGAACAAATTGAGACCTGCTTCGCTCGCTCGTATCATGATGACTCGGCGGACGGGCGCCCGCCAATTACTCGAGCTTCCTCTCCTGCCTCGTCGCCCTCCCTGACTGCTCTCCGCCATCGACAATCATCTATCCTGCCTACACTGCCTAGTAGCTTTTTCCCGGTAGGGCTGCACGCCGTACCGTATACGGCATACGGCCGTGTACTGACAGCTGTAACAACCAGGAGTTCACCTGCACCTGGCGGTATGTAAAGGGCTTCCAACGTCCTCGCTGCTCGCCGCGCCTCATGGCTCTGTCGACGCCCTCACCTTCTGAGCCTCGTGGGACTGCCAACGCCATCCGAGTCGTCTGCCACGCCTCGTAGGGTTCACCCTCACCAACGCCCTCGCTGCTCACCGCGCAGCCCACGCCTCATGGGTCTGTCGACGCCCTCACCCTCCGCGCCTTGTGGCGCTGCGGACACCCTCACTCGCTGCAGGACAAAAAGCCATCAGCGTCGAACGCGAGCGTGAGCGTTGCAAGGGCACGTTTCATCTGCACTGAGACCGCGCCTGGAGGTACGCTGACAAAGCTTTGGGGGGGAAGGGTGGTCGATCTGCGGGCTGTCTGCAAGCAGCACGGGGCGCATAAGAGTAAGTGGTGCCAATGCAAGGAGGTCAGCATCGAACGCAGGGGAGCAGGAGAGTTGACATGATAGAAGTGAAAGTGCGGAAGAGGCGAGGATGACAGCAAAGCTAGTCGAGGCGGAACAGATGTCCGAGACTTGATGGATCCCAAACACGAAGCGAAGCCTGAGGTCGAGTAAAAGATGCTGGGCAGGGCAGGGCCTCGAAACGAGCAAGATAAACCGCAATCTTGGAGCGGTTGGACCTGTGGTGATAAAGATTTAAATACAAAACGGAAAGAGAGAGAGAATAAGGACCACGCGATCCAAAACTGACCGAAAGATGAGTGACGGTGAACAGGTCCAGTTTATCGTCGGTTGGTAGAGAGCACACGATCAAAGGAACGATTGGACGCTTTGTTGAGGGTTTCAGATTGGGGGCAGGAGGTACATGATACTACGTGCGATACGCCAATGTGCGCAGATACAGACGTGGTTTATCCGGCGAGATATATGCACGGCGAAGATGACGGGAGAAGCGCAGTGTCCTGAATGGGGACACATGGTAATTTGGGGATGAGGCAATGATCGAGGGGAAAAGGTCTAAGGTGAAAAGGGAAGTCAGAGAGCGGTCTAAGACAGAAATGAAAACAAAGGACGTACGAAAAGAGTAGCCAAACCAATGTGCGGTAAGGCAATTTCCCGACATGGTCCAGATCGGGGCCCACCGTGTGCAATGAGCGCGATGTCGAACAGCAGGACAGGGCGAAATTCTTGAAGCGGTCCACATAAAGCACTAGTGGCAGAGGCCAACGGTGTTTGGCTTGAGAGGGAGCAACATTCGAGCGCGAGGAAACGAGCGAGGATAAAGGAAAGACAGTGCGCAAGACGACGAGGGGAGAATCGGAGATGATGAGGGGTGAGGGGTAAGGCCCATGTGTGGCGGATAAGGCACACTCAGATGGCAGATAGGGCGAGCCCAGATGGCAGATAAGGCGAGCCTGGATGGCATGAACAACACGAGGATTTGGACATCATGTGAATGAAGGAGGGTTAAGGGGGCTTGGTTTGCAGGCTTGGTCCGAATTTGTACGGCCAAATACGGCCCGTAAAGCCGTCATACGGCGTGTTGCGCCTACTATTTCCGCTGAAAATAGACATCTCATTCTCCTGCCCCCTGGCACGATCAGCCCATGCTTATTTGCTTCCCATGACGCCCTCCTCAGAACACTCTCAGGATCCCCAACGGGTGTCCCGTTTGAGTCTAAATATCCCCATTATCCTTCACAATCACGTTCCCACTTCCCCAGCGACTTTCGGTTGGATGCCCTTATCACCTTCTTCGTCGGGCTCGATGCCTCCCTCCTTTTTCTGCTCCCTTCATCTGCCCCTCCTGCACCATAAACGGGCCTAAACGCGACCTTGGCTCCCATGATCGTCTTCCTTGGCCTCCCTGCATGCAGCATGCCGCGCTTTCCCCCCGGTCCTCGGGCGCTTCCGGTGCCCGCCTCAAATTAAACCATGTCGAACCCTGTGTCCAGCATGGATGCATCAGGAAACTTATCTGCTCCTTCGCCATGCTTAATGTGGCTTCTGGCTCCAGTGGCTTGGCTCGTCTTAGCGTCGTTGACGCCACCGGTAAGATCACTAAGACGACTGAGGATTGTATTCTCACTTCGGCATACCTCGGCAAATAGACAATTAATAGGGTTCGTACTTTACAAGTACATTGCGGTTTTTTGGGTTCTAGGCAATGTCAATTCCACGACGCGCAGAAAAGTGGAAGTGCGGCAAACAAGCTCGCTAAGTCACTTAGGACTCCTACGAGGTACGACAGTTCTGGAGAGTACTACCGTACTCTGTGTATTCAAGAGAAAAACACGGGGTTCAATGCATCCTAGTGAGTGTGACCTGTCTGCTTCCCACTGCTTGCGTCGGCCTTCTCGTTACTGCGGAGTACTACCACGTCGCGCCTTTTCTCGAGCACTCCATGAGCTGGTGTTGGGAGATTAAGCTGCCGATCATCTGGGTCAAACATTGTATTGATTACTGGGTTGGGTTGTCCATGAAGAGACTATGTACCTGTAGACTCCGCGGCTGAGATCTCAGTTGTGAGTGGTAAGGTCGGTAAGGGCTGGACAGTGGCAGTGGTGTTGTGGATGGAATCGAGTGAGCTATCGCCTCTCGCTTAGGCTGGTCCGACAAACCCACCTCGTTTCCTATTCCAATCGCGCTCCAGTACTGTGATCCACCACCCATATGATAGAACTCGCCCATCTCTATTACAAATTATTGACCATGTGTTATTCGACGGTTCGACCAGGATCCTTCAACGTTCCAATAGTTAGTGATCAATAAAGATCAAATTTCAAAACATGCCGTCGTGTTCTGTCAGCCTCGAATTTTGCACGAGATCGATTATCCGATCCGAAATTTTCGTCCACTGTAGCATGGTAGGTACGCTGTGCGCGAGTTCCGGTGGAAGAGATGACAAAAATTCGAAGGTGGGAGTCAGGGCCGTTAGGGTCCAGGGTACATCGCGACAATAGCAAGAAGCAGAGATGCTACAATGAGTGAAGACAGAAGTCTTCACTTAAGGCCCAGACTCGGAAACCAGACCGCATGATGGCTCGTTCGCTCGGTTCGGAGTCAAGGGATCGAGGCGACGTGGATAGGGACAACTTGGAGAGAAGTTGGAGCTAATTCCAAGCGTTTTCTCTGCCCTGGTTATCGTTACAGACGAAATACGCATCCTTGATATTATGATATATGCGAATACACATCTTAACGGTATTATAGGCACCGAAGGCCATCCGATACCGAAAGTAGTTTACCATTCGTTAGAATAGGAAGATTATGGCAAAGCAACTAGCGAGCGACAAGGAGCCAAATGTAGACAATGTACCAGTTATGAGAAGATAAGAAACGGTAGTGATGAATTTATGGCGGCGCGTGGTGAATGAGTAGAGTACGAAATGGCGAGCGGTGGCGAAAGAGTAGGGGAAGGGGTCACGAGCCTATCAAAGTAAGCAAAATCAAGGCAAGAACTGTACATCGTACAGACGGTCCCAAACAACTTTGGACAAGACGGTCAGGAGGATTCAGGAATGGGGGCTAAACAAGGAAAGAGGCAATGCCACCAGCTCTGGGTCGGTGCCGCAGGGTCTTCATGATCAGGGGATCCCGCAGGGTCTTCAAGTGATATATGGTCTACAGCTAATGTCACAGGGCCCTGAGCTGATGTCGTAGGGCCTTCAGCTGATGTCGCACGGCCTCCATACGCATATGATGTCGTCGCAGGTTCTCCACGTGATGTCGCAGTCTCTACACGTGATATCGCGGGGCCTCCACGTGATGCCGAGGGGCTTCCACGTGATGTCGCAGGGCCTGCAAGTGCATATGGCGAGTCATTCCGGACTCCAGTTTCGTTACGCTCCGAGCCAGAAAGCAGAGGTTCACCTTCCAACAACTCACGCAACTCGTGACGAAAGGTATCCACATCGATCTGCCGATCAAGCCGGACGTTCGCGCAAATGCGGCGATGCATTTGTTGACGCGGGTCAGACCGTTCGTACGCTTGGAATACCCTGTTTAGGTCTGACCACATAGTTCCGTCTGAGGAAATTGGTTGCTCAACGTCAAACAGTGATTTGAGCACTGTTATGAGATCTGTGGTGTAGGCCATCAGAAGACGCTGGACTTGGGGTCTTCACATCTTCCGTCAGCGACTGAATTATAGACCGATAGAAAATACTCGCCCGCTATTCAGGACAGCGCTCGAAAGCAAATCCTCGAAAGGGGATGTCAAACCAATGATGGCCATGTTTGACGGAGTGGAAGCTGATCGGGCAGTTCTGAGGAAGGAGGAAATCGAGCCGATTGCGAGAGGCCTGTAAAGGATGTGTCACAATCTATTAAACTTCATCGGTTCGACACGTACGGTGTGACGTGGGGTCCATCGTGATTCTGCCATTCCTGAACGTCCTGGACAAGGTACAGCATCAATTGTTTGAACTCGTCGCTGCTGAGGGTCTACCGGAGAACAAGGTTAGAGTCTGGTTCATTACACCACCAAGATATCCTTGCCTTTCTTTCATCCCTAAAGTTCCAACAAGTGATGATATCTCGATGGACCCTTCCAAGGCAATCGCGTAACGACATCGACTGAACACTACGGGCACGACGGTCTCGAGGAAGGTTGAGATCTAGACCTTGGTCAATGATTGACAGAAAAGTAACTTAAGATACCTACATCCCATGGCTATGCAGCTAAAGACAAGGGTAAGCAGCGTCAGTTGGCCAACGTGACTCGGATGGAATTGACAGGGTTTACTCGATAGAGGCATTGATTTTGACTTGACGACTCGCACGTTGTGCGATCGCCCACATTAATTTGAGCTTGTCACTGACAAGGTTGCAAGTGACTTCAACGAGAGACGAGATACTAGCTTCGTAGCCCGGTCGGTCTGGGAAGGCAGATCAACACGGATCCAAATAAACAATGGGAAATATATACACGAAACCTTCGCATGATCTGGCTTGATCGTGTCGCGCAAAGTGTGCTCGAGGGAATGGATGCATCTCTCGAATGCTCTCCGGGCCTTCTCTTTGCTCCGTTCATGCAGAACGTCTTCACTCAGGCTACCATCTTCCTCTTGCAACTCATCCCTCTTTGTCCTCACCAATCGGTCATACTTTGTGAAGACGATTACAACAGGAGCTGATTCCATGAAGACCAACCCACCATACGTCAGGAACATAGCTGGTGTAGTAGCAAGGAACGCACTTCTGGTTTCTTGGGCGAGACGAAGTAACCTCTCGTCTCCTGTCTCAAGTACACGCCCGCCCGCTCTTGGCGTCTCCGTACACAGCCTGATAGCTGTGAGCTCGGCCCAAAGTCGCCTCCGAGAGAATTCTTACCACATAGCGTGGAGTTGATCTTTGAGGGGGAGGCTCGGGTCGCACCGTTGCCGGATGAATCTATCCACATCATTGAAGGTCTGGGTATTTCCTGCTTCGAACCCTTTAGAATCATGCAGAACGAAGTAGTTGTTCTCGGGTGAGAGGAATTCTTTGTCAATTTCAGCGTGTCCCGGCGTCCAGTGTTCAACGCG
>QFFA01002687.1:0-24880 GCA_003316565.1 Russula foetens | reverse complement strand
AACTAAGATCGTTGTTTTTTTAAAGAAAAAGGGGGGGTGGGAAGGCGCGTGTTGGAGCTTGCGGCGATGATCAAGGCGACGTTCGAGCCGGTGGTGCAGACGAGTTTGTACCCGCGCTCGCAGATCGATATTTTTGTGCATGTGCTGCAGCAGGACGGTGGGGTGCTTCAGGCTGCGATCAACGCGACGACCGTGGCGCTCGTCAATGCCGGTGTGCCGCTCGCTGACTATGTCTGCGCCGTCACGGGCGGCGTGCACGCCGCGGCGCCGATGTTGGATCTCACTGCGCTCGAGGAGGCCGACCTCCCGCATGTGACAGTGGCGAGCATGCCGCGATCGGGACACCTCACGCTGGTCAGCTTGGAGACGCGGTTGCATGTCGATCGGTTTGAGGAGATATTGAGATTGGCGGGGGAGGCGGGTGCGGTGATTCACAAGGAGATGCGCGCGGTGGTCAGGGAGCGCACAAAAGGTTTATTGGATGGGATGAACACAGGACTCCGGGGATCTAACCCAGCAGACGAGGCCATGGTAGAGGACGAATAACTTTCCCGTATCATGAATTACAAGACATATCGAAGGGCTACAAGGGTTGGGCTGGTACATCTTTCGGAAGCTCTATTCTTCGGAAACACGCAAGCCATTTCTCCCCTTGCATTCGCTCGACCTTTTTGCCCTCTTCTGTGCTATTCCACACAGCATCGAGGATTGGTCCCTTGCCCTCGGCCCGAAGCGTGTCCGTATCAACGCTCTCAAATAAGGGGAACGCGCTTAAATGGGCTTTCATCCATTCGGCGAGGTCTTTCACATCCGTGATAGTATACACGATGCCACCCGGACGTAAGACATATGCATATTCTGCCAGAAGGGTCGGCGAGATGATCCGTGCCTTGTGCTTCCGTAGCTTGAAGTGCGGGTCTGGGAACAGGAAGAAGAGCGCAGAGAGGGAGTGCTTTGAAAAATAATTTGGCAGAAACTTCATCGCGTTCGCACGGACAATGGATACGTTCTGATACCTCCCTGGAACAGACGTAACAGAAACGGATGACACCGGGTCTGATCCGGCGTTGGAGGGCTGAGGCGGTGCTGTTGATGGTGCCGAAGAGGTCGCACGAAGGGCTGCAATCCGATCTTCGACGTACTGCGAAACTTGGACGCGAATTTCGAGGCCTAGAGAAAGTGCCAGTCGGTTCAAGGCACGGACGGAGAGAGGCATGATTCGAGAAAACGCGCATGCGTACCGAGCATGAGCGTGTCGGGATAGAGGGGTGCGAGGGCGATGAGCAGGCCACCAAAACCGCACCCTACGTCTGCAAACTCTGGCTTCTTTCCCGATCCAGCGAACGCGGGATAGTGCACGGCCCAGTCGACGTCATCTGGAGAGGCTGGATACTCGAGGTTGTGGTCAGAGAAGGGATTCGCGTGTGCGCGCTGCCTGTAGTGTCTTTTCTACAAATGTGAATTCGGCCTGGCACAACTCACAAGCGGAGGGCGAACGAGACGGATGCTTACTTGGGGGAGGACGGATGACGCGTCTCTTTTCGAGGACTCTGATTTGTCCTTTGCTCTTGTTCTCTTTCGTTTGGCCATCAGTTGGTGGTCTGACCTGGTGGGGGTTTTGGGGACCTGTTACAGTCCGCTCGGAGGTTTGTTAACCAGTCGGGAGAAAGCGGCAAGCAAAGCCGAAATAAATAAAAATTGAAAAAGGGCGTCCCGCTCTACCCAACTTTGTCCCATCCACTACATCCACACCTCAAAAATGGTTTCTGCCCTTCGCGCGTCCCTCAAAAAGGTTCCGTCTTTTTGTTTCGTCGTATCCAGTATATGCGCGCGCACAGTGTTGGCTCACAATGTTCTTCGATTAGTCCGGCTCGCCATTCCTGCGCTCCGCCGTCTCAGCTCGTCTCTTATCTACAGCTCCGAAGCAGCCAACGCTCAAGGAGCGTCTGGCAGAGCTCATTCCTGCTGAACAAGAAAAGGTGCGCTTACGTTGTCAGAGCATATGTGTGCTCTGCGCTGGCACCCGAATTGACGTCACTAACCCGCATACAGGTCAAAGCTGCCCGTGCTGAGCATGGAAAGAAGACCTTTGGACCCGTCCTCGTCGACCAGCTTTATGGGTGCGTTGTATCGACCTCGACCTCACCTTTGTCTAATCGTTGCCTTGCCACGTCACTAGCGGTATGCGCGGCTTGCCCGCGTTGATCTGGGAAGGCTCCGTCCTCGACCCTGGTAAATCTTTTCCTGTTAATATCAGCGTTTCTAGCTGATGCACTCTGATTTATAGAGGAGGGCATCCGCTTCCGTGGGAAGACCATCCCCGAGATTCAACAGCAACTACCCAAGGCGCCTGGTGGCTCGGAACCCCTTCCAGAGGGTCTCTTCTGGCTGCTCGTCACCGGCGAAGTCCCAACGTACGAGCAAGTCTCCGAACTCTCAAAAGACTGGGCTGCACGTGCTGCAATCCCCGATTTTGTGGAGGAGATCCTTGACAGGTGTCCCCCCACTTTGCACCCAATGAGCCAGTTTAGTTTAGCTGTGACTGCCGTGCGTCATGCGTCATTCACTTAGACTTTTGTATCGTCTCATTTAGACTTACGTGTTTTGCCACAGCTCAACCACAACTCTGCGTTCGCCAAGGCTTATGCGGAGGGTATCTCCAAGAAGGAATACTGGGGCCCAACCTTCGATGACTCTATGGATCTGTAAGACTTGGTTTGATAAGGGCTTTTTTCTGGTATCCTAACGCAAACGCACCACCTGAACGTTAGGATCGCAAAGTTGCCTAACATCGCGGGCCGCATTTACCGCAATGTCTATGGCCGGGGCAAGCTCCCATCAATTGACGCGCAGAAGGACTACTCCCACAATCTCTCCACGTTACTCGGCTTTGGTGACAATCCCGCCTTTGTTGAGCTCATGAGGCTCTATATTACTATCCACAGGTAACGTCACTATCTTCGGCCAAGTATGTTGTGGTATTGATGGCACGATCAGTGACCACGAGGGTGGCAATGTTTCTGCGCACACCGGAAAGCTCGTCGGCTCTGCTCTTTCAGATCCCTTCCTCTCATACGCGGCCGCGCTCAATGGTCTTGCCGGTCCTCTGCATGGCCTCGCGAATCAGGAGGTACTTGTCTGGCTCACCAAAATGCAAGAAAAGATTGGAGAGGATGCCAGTGACGAAGCGGTCAAGGAGTATGTCTGGTCTACATTGAAGGGCGGAAAGGTTGTTCCCGGCTACGGTCATGCGGTGCTTCGCAAGACGGACCCACGTTATGTCGCACAACGCGAGTTTGCGCTCAAACATCTGCCGAATGATAAGCTCTTCAAGCTTGTTGGCCAGATCTACAACATCGTCCCAGGTATTCTACTTGAGGTGCGTGGCTGTGGGAACTTTCTGTCAAATTTTTCTCAAGTGTCATGTACAGGCTGGCAAGGCGAAGAACCCCTGGCCGAACGTGGATGCGCACTCTGGCGCGCTCCTTACATACTATGGTCTCACGGAGATGCAGTACTACACTGTCCTGTTCGGCGTATCACGCGCATTTGGTGTAGCTGCGCAGCTTATCTGGGACCGTGCACTCGGCGCTCGTGAGCATATATTTTCTGTGTCAAGGGGAGAGAACTGTATTGATATACACCTCGCAGCCCTCGAACGTCCCAAATCGTACTCGACAGACTCTATTCACAAACTTTTCAAGGACAAGAACTAGACCCCTCGCGACTGTTGCAGAGGGATCGTTGTGGGGTGGCTTCTATGTTATAGCACCCGGTCGCGGGCGTGAGAGCGAGCGAACGACGGCCGGTAATGAACCGTTGGATTTCCTGTTGTGGTCCTTCTTTAGAGACGCCTAATTTTACCGCTATGCATTATGAGCTTCCCTCCCCTCGATAGTTTCCGGCTGGTTCAATTGACTTTGCGGATTTAAGCGTATTTAGACAAAGTTCTCTGCTCTGATTGTGACATGCCGCCCCAGTTGTGGCTTTAGTTGCAGCGTACGCCACCATAAAGCCGGTCCGGTCAACGACGTTACTTGGTTCCTGCACTTTCATCTCCCGACTCTGTCTTGGGTTAACGCCGCTCCTTTAAGTTGGTTTCAAGGACCCATTCAGTTTTGATCGAAAAGACGTTTCCGGCGGCGGCACAACCGAACTCTCTGATCTCCGGTTCAGTCAGCTTTGTGTCATACCCACGGACCTCTTTTCTTCGGGAAAGCCAAGCACAAGCCGAGCACAGGCACAAGCCAAGAGAAATTAGCCACTTGGTGGTCAGCCAAACCGAACGGTCAACCAAAAAAAAAGACAAAACAAACAAGAGGGTGCAGTAATGGCGGACGTCCGTGCGCTGCTCAAGGCAAAGCGCCAAGAAGCGCGCATCAACCACCCTTATGCCGCGTACGGCGGCGCGAACGGCAGTACGCTGCGATGCACGGCGTGCGGTGTCGCGGTCAAGGCTGCGAGTGCGTGGGAGGGGCATTTGGCTAGCAAGTCGCATCGCGGCGCCGTGGCCAAGTTAAAAGCCAAGGAGGAGGAGGAGAAGTCGGCGCGCTCCGCGCTGTCGAAACGCAAGGCGGAGGAACAGGATGGAGATGATGACGATGACGACGATGACGACGATGGGCGGATGCAGGTGGAAGTGGAAGGTGGGACGGAGGTCGAGGTGCCGAGGAAGGGGAAGAGGCAACGTACGGAGGAGAGAGAGGTGCCAGTGCACGGACGGCCGTCTTCTCGCTCGTTTCCTGCGGACTTTTTCTCGGACCCTTCGAGAGGGGCGCCGCCACCTCGGGACGAGGCAGAGGACGAGGAGGACGAGATGGACCAGGACCAGGACCGGGATCGGGATCGGGAGACATCGTCCACGACGGGGACGGGGACGGTGGCGCCGAAATCGCAATTCGATATGGAGTGGGACGCATTCGAGCGCGACATGCAGAGCGTGTCGCATCGACGACGACCGCTAGCCGTGCTAGAGGGGGCAGACGGTGGTGCCGAGGCGACGGGTGATGATGATCCGCAAGTGGCGTATGCCCGCGCCACGATCGCTGCGGAGCCCGAGCTCGTGCCGAGCTTGGTGGGCCTGCCTGGGACGCAGGGCGGCGGCGGCGATGAGGAGGCGGGAGCGGGAGCGGAGGAGGGGGGGCGAAAGGCGGTGGGGATGTCGGAGGAGGAGGAGCGGAAGCGGAAGGAGATGGACGAGCGGGAGCTCATCATGGATCGGTTGGTGGAGGAGGAGCGGGCGCAGGAGGACGCGTATAATCGGGTTGCGCTGTTGAGGAATAAGGTGCAGATGCTCAAGCAGAAGCGCCAATTCGCAAAGGCGAAGGGCAACAAGGCGGACACACAGGCTTAGGCTCTCGAATGGATGTTTTTTGTTTTGTTTTCGCGATACGCACGCTGCTATTGATACACACAATGTATAAAAAAATGTCCCAAAGGATACATTGCCAATTTTGACGAGATTAGAGATTAAGATTGCAAAGAATGATCTATGAGTGCAGTGTGGGTCCCAACTTTTTACTATTGTACGGTCTCTTCGATTTTCTCCTCCGCGTCTCGGAGTCCCATCCTCTGCAACCAGTCCACATGGTTCTTGTGCACGATCATGAGGCCCAGAACGACGGGGAGCCACCAGAGCGAGTGGGCGAACACGGTACGGGCGTGCGCGTCTCCGCCAAACTTGTTGAACCGCCACGCGGCGCGGAGCCAGATCGCGTTGGGCGCGAGACTGGTGAGCGCGAAGGACCAGGAGGTGAGGCCGGAGAGCGGGACGAGCACGGAGCAGATGCCGGTGAGGAGGAGGACGTGTCGGAGCGCGACGAGCCGGTTCTTTCGCGGGTCGAGCACGGCCAGCATGCGATACCCGCCCTGGGCGTACGCGCCGCGCACAAATTGCGACAGCGCGTTGAAGTGGGGGAATTGCCACGAGAACATGAGCGCGAACAGCGCCCACGGCGCCAGCGGGTTGTCCAGCAGTAGCGTGCCGCCGCTCCCGCTGCCGATGTTCGACACGGCTGTTGTCAGGAAGGGCGCAGCGAAGGCAAGGGCGTCTGTGGTGGTTAGCGCTTGGGGGAGGCACAATGCGATGGGGTGCGCCGCGCTCGGGAGGAGGGTACCACCAACGGCGGCCCAGCCCATGAGTGGCGGGACAGCGCCGACGATGGCGCCGACCCATGTGTTCCAGATGGTGCGGCGCTTCATCCAGGTATATGGACCGGCGTAGAGGGCGATGTTCGCTGCGCCGAGGAGGGCCGTCGTCGGGTTGCACATAGACCAGAGGAGGGCAGGGCCGGCGAGGCCCGCGGCGGCTGCAAAGGCGGTGGCGTGCGCCGGGCTGAGGGCGCGGCGGACGAGTGGGCGCGCACGGGTACGGGCCATCTGCGCGTCGTAGGGGACTTCTTGGAGCTGGTTGAGCGCGTTGGCCGAGGCGCTGCAGAGGGCGGTGCCCAGGGCCGTTGAGAGCAGCACGGGGACGGTGGTGGGGATCGGTGAGAGCGCGACGCCGGACATGGCGACGAGGACGTTGAAGGAGGTCAGGCGCGCTTTGGAGAGTTGCAAGTAGATCGCTGAGAGTCGGGAAGGGGTCAGGGCCGGAATGGCCCGGTAGGATGATGCTGGCAGGACGGGTGGAGGTGGCGGTGGGTCGCTCGGGTGCTGCGCGGAGAGCGGGGGTAATTCGAACCCTTGGGTTATCTTTCCATTGTGGAAGAAGAAGGACGAGAAATCGAGGGGTTTTGAGGTGATAGAAGTTGAGGTACTCCGGGTCAAGATGAGGGTCGAGGGTCGGAGATGATAATGTAGGCCAAGAAGGGAAGACGAGGACCTAGCGGCATTGTGTAAACGACCAGAGAGCATGATGAAGGATAGCCTGGGCCTGTGAGAGAAACTGATCTTTGTTCGTCCGGGAGTTAGCGTTCGGAGATTGAAATGATCCTCGGTGCCCAGACAACTCAACGACACTCGGCCGCAGCCAACGACGCGCCTTCCTGTCCCCTCGCTTTATCCCTCTCAACCAACCATTTCTATTCGTACTACGTGCACACTCATTTCCTAGTTTGTGCGCCCTAATTCGTCTGCAACCGCGGTTTCTTTATACCCGTCACACCATCCGAATCACCCTACTATGCCCGGCACACACCTTCTCCCACCGAACTTACTCAAACTCTTTTCTCCACGACCTCCACTTGTCTATACACGACCTGTCGACAAAGATATCGACCGCGTCACCAAAAAAGATGTCGCCGGTGTTGGGCCTCTTCTCGCCATGCTGAAGGAAGGTGCCATGGTGGGCCTGGCAAACGGCACGCCCGATGGAATGGAGGAAGGGGAGGAACCTACCTTCACCCTCGCCGAAGAGATCAAACGTCAAATACGACGCGAAGAGCGGAAAAAGAAGCAGGCGGATCACTTCCAAAAAGCAAAAGACTCTTGTGCGTATATCTATCTCTGCGTCAATGGACGATCCCTTCACTGATCTTTCGACTTTCAGACAAACCTCAGGAAGACACGCAAGCTGTCGGAGACCCTTACAAAACCCTCTTCATTTCTAGACTCGTGCGTCTTCAGTTCAGAATGTATTCGAACCCCTAGCTGATCTTACTCGTAGCACAAAACAGCAACGGAGAGTGACCTCCGCAGAGAATTCGAAATGTACGGAACAATCGAACGAGTCAGAATCGTGAAGGATGCAAAGGGTCGGGGTCGTGGCTACGCGTTCATCGTCTATGAGCGAGAACGCGACATGAAAGGTTATTATTGAGACCTCGCGGTTTTATTTTGCCACGTGGATGTTTTGCTAACCCAGCCGACTCACTCCGTCTGCTTCTTACCATTCTAGCTGCTTACAAGGAATCAGATGGCTTACAAATCATGGGGAAGCGCATCCTGGTCGACGTCGAACGCGGACGGACGGTTCGTGGGTGGAAACCACGTCGCCTTGGTGGTGGCCTCGGTGGCCGTCCCAAACCAGTTGAGCCTCCTTCGTATGGCGGTGGAGGCGGAGGCGGAGGCGGAGGCGGAGGTGGAGGTGGAGGTGGCAGGGGCGGCTTCCGGGGCGGCTTTGATCGTGGCCGTGGTGGGTTCCGCGGAGGTGGTCGTGGCTTTGGTGGAGGTCGCGGAGGAGGATACGGAGATCGAGGATTTGGAGACCGGGGAGGCGGCGGTTTCAGAGGTGGTGGAGGTGGCGGCGGCGGCGGCTTCAGAGGAGGTCGAGATGACTTTGGACCACCGAGAGGTGGAGGTGGCTTCAGGTTCGTGTTTTACCGAACGGCATGAGGCTACCCTGGTCTGACATTAACCTATTTCTTGCTAGGGGTAGGGGTGGTGGTTTGGGCTACCAGGGTGGTGGATTCCATGACGGACCACCTCCCAACAACAGATACGGAGGACCTCCCGGGCCCGGTGGTGGGCCCGGTGGTGGGCCTGGTGGTGGGCCTGGTGGACCAGGTGGGTATGGTCCTCCCGGCGGGGGTCCAGGATATGGTCCCCCCGGCGGCAGTGGGCCTGGTGGTTTTGGCGGTGACCGGGGATATCTCAAACGGGAGGGTCCGGGAGGTTTCGACGACCGAGACTCAAAGCGGCCACGGTACTAGGTTTGATGCAAATTGCACCCCACCAGGTGAGGTGCACGTTGGTGGTATGATAGGCATTTCACTTTCTCCTCTGTCTCTTCTTGCTTTGTCTCCTTTTGTCTGTCTTATGGGCCTCGTAAGTATAGCCTGGCGATTATGGGTTGTGAATTGTTGATAAGGCAAGTATACACTCGTGTTGTTTATTTTTGATTTTTTCCCCCCCTCCCTCCCCATCTATCCCTGTTTTTGGGTTGGGCACACACGCAGGATATTCGGGAGCGACTTAATGTCGACATCAACGATGGACAACATCAGATCAAACCATCAACAGACGGGCGCAGTGGGAAGGGACGAGGCTGTGTATGACGGGAAGGATTGTTTGACTCGTGATTATGATGCGAACATATGTTGGACAAAGAAAGTCGTGGGTTCCATTCCATTTGAAAAGTGCCGAGCGTGGTGCCGAAAGGACCAAAACTTTACACGGTTAATGGGGAACGTGGCTAAAAAAAACCGAACGATGTGTTCGAACCGAGGAAAAGAGTCGTCGGTGTTGAACCGCGTTCAACATGGCAACCCCGGTCCCGGTGCCTCTTCCCGACTCCCCGACAATCATCTCTTTGTCCATTTACGGTTCCTCCGCTCTCCCTTTACCGTTTCCTTGTCGCAATCTATCCCCACAGACTCCCGTTAACGCAATTCGTTCCACTTCCTTGGATCCTTCTCTTCTTCCCTCCTCTGACGTACTCTTCCTGCGGCGGTGCTGTCACCCGCAGGAACGACCTCAAAACGGGGCCCGACCTTGTCGAGATCCCCCACTCCCACCCTTATCTCATGTCCCCCAAGAAAAAGTAAAAAAAAAAAAAACTTTTAAGCAAAAGCCTTTTTTCCTATTTCCACAATCAGTCATGGGACATTTGCCCTCGCGCTCCTCTCTTTTCCTCGGACCGGTCAGTCGGACGGACTTATCCTCTCAGCCGTCACGACTGTGATCGGCCGGGCTCGCGTTGCTCCCTCCAAAGATGATCGATGAACGTGGACGAAAACGATCCTTGTTAGGTCGTGCACGCGCTCATACCCGCGTGAAACGCGCGCGGTTCCCTTGCCAGCCGAGCGCCAAACCCGAGTTTTCGTTCCTGGAGAAAAAAAAAACGAGATCGAACTGCAGTTCCTACTGAGCGGCTAACCTTCGACACATTGATGCCCTTCTCTGCTCAGAATCTGCAACAGGCTCCGTGGGGACCCCCGTGCCCTTGCGCCCTTCCCTCTATTCCGTAACGTCGGAGCCTGAGGACCTTATCCCCACCTGGGCAACGTCTTATCATAAACCTACCCTTCTTCGCCTTTCCGCGTTCACAAGAGGTACAAAGCTCACCCGTCCCGCACCTGACTCTCCCCACCCCCTCCCCAATTGGTCTCATCACGCCTTTTCTCCTTTATTATTTTTTTTTCACTCTTTGGGTCGCAAGTCATCTGATCGAGATCCCATCCCATCCCGATCATCGGTTTCGCACACCCGCCCTTACCAGACCCACGCAGCTGGCACCGTTCACTTGTAAAGCTGGCGTCTGCAAGCTCTCTCCACGCACTCTCTTCCTGACCAGCTTAATCTTGGGCTTGCTCCATCTACCTTTCCTGATTTCCTCCCCCCAACTCTCTCCCCCCTTCAATTAGTCAACCTGGCTGTAACCCTGTTGACCCATCAGCCAACTTGGGATTTCCCTACAATGAAACGTAAGTTCTGGGCGCGAATACGACCCACGATTAAGCCCCCCTTCTGACTGTGTGGCTTTGCAAAAACTCCCCGTACAGCCAGGGACGAGCGCTTCAACGACCACCCTCTCCATCTCGCCGTCCACGCTACGCAGGATCTCTCCTGCCTAAAGCACGTCTCCAGTGAAGAGCCTGAATTCCCTCCCACAGAATCGTCCATGTCCTCACCTCAATCCGAATCCGTCACAAAGTCTCCCGATGTGTTGCCAGAGTCCGGGAGCAACCGCGCGGTGTCTCCTAGCGTGGAAGCGGAGGCCACACCTTCGCCCGAGGTTAACCAGCGCCGCGTCTCAGCGGGCGGCGGCAGCAGGAGCGCCGGAGCTGAGAGGGAGAAACGAAAGCGGTCTCGGGTGACGCCGGATCAGCTCGTTCACCTCGAGCGTTTCTTCAGCATGGACAGGAGTCCGACGGCGGCCCGAAGACGAGAGATCAGCGAGCTGCTGGGCATGCAGGAGCGTCAGACTCAGATCTGGTTCCAGAATAGGTGAGTCCGTACTTCCCCCCCGTCAAACCATTACCATCGACGCTGAAAGCGAAGCGGGATACTTGTGGCCACAGGCGCGCAAAGGCAAAATTGCTCAATGGGAAAGGAAAGGGGAGAACAGATTCGGCGCCGCCCGCGACGCCGCCGGATTTACTTCAAGGTTACGATGTAGACTTGCACCGTCTCATCCATGAGAACGAGCGTGAGTTCCCAGTCACACGCCACCGCAGCAGGGGTGAAGGTACTGAAAAAGAGTCCCCTGGACAACGTACTACAGCCGTCACCGTTATTCCCTGTACGGACCTCACCATCGGAACATGGCGACGGATAGCGTCGCAGGTCAATAAGCACGACCTCGTCGCGTACGTCTGCGACTCGCGGAACTGTCTTACTTGGTTCATTCACTCCTCGGGGTACGGCTTCAAAATGGAGATCCCCTTCGGCATCATCGTCGAGACCGAGTTCAGGAATGCTGCGCCTGGTTCCGGCCTCGCCTCTTTCTTCCTTTCCCATCCTCCGCTCTTCTATCTGGAGGACATCGTGCCCGATCCCGCGGGTGGATCGCCCCTGCGCTCTTGGAAACGCTGCGCGGACTGGACTGAAGGGATGCAGGCCACGAAAATTCTCCGTCACGATCTCATGGGCTCTGCTGTGCAGCTTGCGTACGTCCTTCGAAATTTTCAGTCCACTCCCAGCTCGGACCTGCGCCTGCGCTGTCCCCCCTACGTGCGGACGGAATTCCACTCTGGGCGCTCTATGGATCAGAGCAACAATAACAACAGTAACAGCTCGGTTCCTCTGCCCCACAGCCTCACGGGCGAGCACCAAAGCTACCGTCCGCCGTTTGGCGGCGGTGGCCTCGATATTGGGCGGGAGAGATTGGCGGTGGACGTCTCGAAGCAGCGCTACTCCATCTCTCCTACTGGTGCTGGTGGTATTCACGTACCGCTGAGCTCGACAGCGGACGCGACCGCATACGGCGACACTCTCGTCGGAAACTCGTCTCATCATTCCCATCTATCGCTCACGGGCGGCTCGCCGCACTCCTCACCCCAGAACGCGTACTCGTCACCTTACCCACCTCTGTCTGCCACGTCGTCCTCGTCGAACTATTCCACAGTGTCCCTATACCCGATCGAAGTGCCGGTGCAAAGACCTCAGTCCCACCTTGGCAACTATGTGCCCCATGTGCCCGCCGGCGCCGCTGCCGCTGGTGGTGCTGGTGCTGGTGGTGCCAGTTCCACGGGACAATCGCCGTACATCGGACACGGACAGGGGCAACACCAGCACCAGCATGCGTTTTCGATACCCGCACCACCTGCATCTGCGCCTCCGTCTCACTCGCATTTCGAACTCGCTCCGACGCCCACGCGAGCCCACTCTTCCGCCGTCACTCCCCCGACACCAATCACGATACCGACGACTGCGACGACGACGACACCGACACCGATATCGACATCACCGGATCATCACATCGTCACGGACGCTCGGACGGCCGCCGTCCGTGCCAATGCCTCTGCTGCCGTTTGGCACTGGCTTTGAGAGAGAACTCCGGCGGGCTTGAAGGCGTTGAAGCTGCGTACGAGTTAGTGGCTCTGCGCTTTTTTTTTTATTTTGCGACGAGGCAGGAAAGGCGTGCTTGCATCCCCCCTCCACATACGTTGTGCTAATTGTATTGCCTCCATTTTTCATTTATTTCTTTCCATTTTTCTTTTGCTTCTCTCTCTCCTCTTTGTCTCTCCCGTCAAGCCTATATTTTCCTCTACTACGATACATAATAAGGGCATCTAAACATACCACCAGTTCTAAAGCACTGTCCGGACATTATCATACGTACATCTACCTCGGTGCTCAGGACACTTTCTCGCAAAGCCTGTATCCCTTGATTATTACCGGTCCACGAGTTGACCGAATACTAGGAGCTGTTTTACGTTAAACCGCCACCATCACACTTCTTCTCTACGATCTGCTTTGCAACGAGGCTTTCGATGAACGTCGACTCATCATTGGGGCCGACTGAGTTTTTTTTTTTTTTACCCTTCTCTTTGGATGGGCGCACCATCTCGATCGTAGCGGAGAATGATAATGATAGAATCGTACTCAGAAATCAACGATCGAGGGTTTTTTTTTCATTGGGCGGTCCATATGGATTTACTCCTCCCTCCACACAGAGGGGAGGTAAAAAATTAAAATAAAATAAAACAGTAGTATCTACCGATTTGCTAGAACCCAACTCAGGATCGACGACGACCGACCCGCGGGCAAATGTGCTCGGTTAAAAACATCAAGCGTGACGAGGCGCAAAAACTGCGGGTACACTTCCAGAACCGTCGCGCCGCAGCAGCTGGGGTTTGGGTCCTTTGTTCCCTACTGGGACCAAGCCGTTTCGTTTTAGAGCTGGCCATCCAAGCGCTCTTTGGCCAGACGGGCGGTGTACGTGCGGCTTACGATATTGACTGTGTGTGGATCGAAGAATACAATCGATTTGTCAGCGGTGGGGTTTTTAAAAGTGTATGGAAAAGGGTCGCCGCTGAGGCGTTTTTCTTACATGCTTCCATGTATCGATCAAAGCAGCGCGAAAGACACGTCTATACGTACAGCGTAGACAGACGGTGGGAGGCGCAAAAGTGTGCACATGCGGGGAAGCAAAACCAAAAAAAAATTGATGGAATTAGTCTAATAGAATTTTTCCTCACGGCATGAGAGTAAACGGAGCTGACTTCGCACCTCTTCGGAGCTTGATAGAGAGGTAGATGGTTTGGTCACGCACTTGGTGTAGCACTTGTCGTTTGTTTTCTGAGTGATGGATGGTAGAAGCGGGGGACACGCCGCAATCATGTGAGTTCTTTTTTCTGATCGAAACATCAGAGGGAAAGAAGCAAAGCAAAGCAACGAACATTCATGAGTTCCTGGGCATTCGCAAGGGCGAGTTCATTGCGAACGGAGGCCATGACGGCCTCTTTACGCGCGTTGAGATCTGCGGTCGCCATGTGAGCAATGGAATCGGAAGTTACACCCCACCCTCCCCGAATGTTTGGAGGGGGGGGATGAGGTAGCAGGGACGACGACGAAACGTTCGGGCGAAGCAGGCCTTGGATCATGACGGCTTACCTTTGGAAGGAGCCGAATCGGCTGAAGTTGAGCTGCTGCCGCCACCACCGAAGAGGGAAGACATCGCTGTTTGAAAACGACCGAGGCAACGAGAGGATAGAGAGAGCACGAGAAAAGGGAGCTGCCCCGCACGACCGCGTCGAACACGAAAATAAGAGAAAAAAAAAAGAGGTTGATACGAGTGGAGTGGAGGTTGAGGGATGAGCTGAGATGGAGTGAGAGCGATGGCGATGCGATGACTATGCCACGCGACACTTGCACGTGATCCACGATCGCACAAAAAAGTTTCCCGGTTATTTGGCTTTTCGTCGTAAGGCTCAGAGCGTCAGCAAGTAAGCCATCCCCGCGGGCCTTCGACGACCTTTCTCTTCCTTCGACACGCTTCCTGGTCCCGCTGCGGAAGAGGTGACAGGGCAACTCAGCCACCATGGGCGCACGCGAATCTAGATCACAGCGGGAGGAAGGTGACGACGACGATGGCGACACGACCTCCCAGCAGGACTACTACGTGATTCTCGAGGTGGACGAGAACGCGAGCGCCGATGAGATCAGGGTGAGTCCCTGCTTGTCCTCGCTCGTTTCGTCGTCGTCGGACTGTACCCCGTCTGACGGATCCTTTTTTTATTTTTATTTTTATTATTTTTGAATTGGGACAGCGTTCGTTCCGACGTCTCGCACTTATCCATCACCCCGACAAGAACCATGATGACCCTGAAGGTGCGACCCGGCGCTTCGCCGCGTTGCAGCAAGCGTATGAGGTACGTACGGTGACATTATCACCTCGATGCGTCGGGTATGGTCGGGGGTTGGCGGAAATCTCGCGCCGCACCTCCCCCCCTCTCATCCCCGATCAATCAACTACTTTGACAGGTACTGAGCGACGAGCAGGCGAGCACAAACGCTGTGATCATGTTCTAATCCTAATCTCATCTCACCGATCCCTGCTGGTGTCGTCAGGAGCGAGCCTGGTATGACTCCCATCGGTCTGCCCTCGTCCCCGAGCCGGATGCAGAGACGGTCGTCAACGACATCAAGAAGGGCGCTGCGCCCTCGCGTGCCCGCGATCGTGGCCTCACCGTTCGCCACATCCAGGCGTTCCTGAATCCCTCCATATGGTCGGGCTTCACAGACGAGGAAAATGTGGGGGCCCTCAACGTCTGGCTTTAGAAAGCGCCTTGTTTACCTTATTTTCAGGGCTTCTACACCGTATTCCGGAATCTGTTCGACAGGCTCGCGAGCGATGAGTGTCTCTACGTCGATATAGAATTTCCATCATTTGGCTACTCGACCTGGGGATGGACCGCACCATCCAAGGAACGGCCCTCCGAGGCTGCACGGCTGTTCTACAATTTCTGGCTCAACTTTGCCACAGCCAAAGAATTTACTTGGTCCGACCAGTGGAACCCCTCAGAGGCACCGGACCGCCACGTACGGAGGTAGGTACGCAAGTCATCCCGATTCGCCCGCAGCAGTTTTCATGGGTTACGAGTGCAGACTGATGGAGAAGGAGAACAAGAAGGCCAGAGACTCGGCGCGAAAGGAGTACAATGAAACAGTCAGGGTACGCGTTATGACAATCGACCGCCATTCGCCCTCTAATAACCGAACTCGATGCTGTAGGCCCTCGCGATGTTCGTTCGCAAGCGCGATCCGCGATACAAGGCATACACTGCACACCAAGCGAGGTTAACCGAGCAAGCTTCTACAGCACCTGCGTCGGGTACCGCGACCCCGAAGAGATCTGTGCCAACATGCACGTTTGTTGCTCAGGACTGGCAAAAGGTTACCGAGCCAAGCGACGCCGCGGCAGACCTCGAATGGGCACGTGCCGAAGGTGCTGAGAACGAAGAATGGGAGTGCGTTGCTTGCAACAAGACGTTCAGAAGTGAGGCGGCGTGGAGCAGCCACGAGAGGAGCAAGAAGCATCTTCGTGCGGTGGAGCAGTTGAAACGCGAGATGCAAGATGAGGAACTGGAGTTGGGCCTGATACAAGGTGGCGACAAAGTTGCTGATGCGGACGTTAAGGATCAGGGGGAGAGTGATGAGGACCCAGATATGGCGGGGGCCGATATCACAGTCGATGGCTCTGGAGGGGATAACGGTTCACCAGAGGCCACCCCTGACCGAATGTCCGGGCCCATTCCTAAAGAAGGGGGAGATGCCACAGAAGAAGACGTTTCTCCGTGCCGCCCTGGTAGGCAACATCGGACTCAAGACACGGCCCATACCTCGTCATCACCATCACCAACACCTCCTGCAGCGGCCAAAACGTCCCGAAAGGGTCGCGCACGTGCAGTACATGGTTCTTCTCGCCCGCATCAGACAGACGGCGATCCTGTGTTCTCCGAGGAAAACTGTGAGACGACGCTAACCCCGGGAGAGTCCCGCCACGTCAGGAACGGCGGTGATGAAGACGACGGTGCCGGCACGGCAAACTCCACAAAAGGGGAGCCGTTATCAAAGCGGGAGAAGCGCAGAGCCCGTGAAGCGGCGAAGAAAGCGCACGAGAGTGAAGCGAAAAGCGGCTGTGCAGTGAGTTTACTTGACCCAATTCTATCACACATTTCAATTCGCGTGCGCGCGGTGCTTTTTTTTCTTTTTTGGCTTCCGTGCCCGTTGCCATATCCCTGGGTGGATTCAACCTCTTTTGGTCATTTTTTTCGTTTAGATTTGACGTTACGGCTTATCGTCATCTAACACTCAGTGTAACGTTTGTGGGGAAACGTTCGAAAGCAGGACAAAACTGTTCGAACACGTTAACCGTGAGGGCCATGCACTGGCAGAAGATCCGCGTGACCGGGGAGACGCGCCAAAGAAAAAGGGAAGGAAGGCAAAGCCAACCTGAATGATATGATAGACCTTTTTCATAGACATGGGAACGAACCCCGAACGGTGGGCCGTGCATCGCGACCCGCACTTACGAATATTGATTTGCACGTAAAAGACGGATGGAAGTCGCGATGGTTCGCGATAGGTGGGGACAGTCGTGTAGATGCAAGGTTATGTCATACCAAAAACAGCTGTATCAAATGATTTGATGGAATGAACAACATACAGTACGCAATGTTCGCACCCGAAATTCGAACCGATGTAAGCGAGGAAAATCTGATCCTAGGAAACAGACAGGTGACGAGAATGACGGAAGATCCAGGTCAGGTCAAGTCATCCCATGAGTTGCGACACGTCATCTGGGGGATACTTCGTCTGTGAGAACGTCAGGAGCCTGAAAAGCGGCAATCAGCGGGTGCTTTCTTTTCTGTGATCGTCCAATTGCGAGCAGCACACTCACCGTTTTAGACTCTGGATGTACTTTCGGCTGACTTCGTCGTTCAGCACGTGGGCCACCTGGTCTGAGGATATCTTTTCGCGCGCGGATCGCTCATGTATACTACGAGGGAGAAGCAGAGGGAAACACGAAGGTTTGAGAGACTGCGCCCGTGCCAATCAATGGGGGAGCGAGGACGTACCCAACCATGGTAACTCCGATCGGCCAAGGCGCATTGCCAATCGAGAGGCGGAGATACGCGTCATTGGCTCGCTGGTACTGACGCTTTTGCATATGGTGTACGATCTCTGCCAGACGTGGCAGCATGTCGTCCGGAAGCGACTGACGTTACCCGGTGTGTGAGCACTACCGGAAGGGGAAAAAAAATCTTCCAGAAACGCGGCAGACATACCCTTGACCGTAACAATTTGAAGAGGGGCTTGAGGTACTGCGCAGACTGCACTTGTGTCGCCGCGGCCAGCTTTCCCTGATGCGTCCTTTTCACATGTTCTAGGGTTCATGGTCAACGAGTGCATCGAGACAACGGGCCACCAAGTGAAATTCCTTACCGGGACGCTCGGCCATGCTCTCGCCCCATTCCTTGAGCACTCTCTTGAGAGCGTAATAAATGACGGGGTACAACTTGTCCGGGTCCGTCTTGACCAACGCCAAGTCGAGCACGGCAATCTCGCCCTCGGCAGACGCAGAATCGTCCTTCTTCTTTCCCTTGCCCTCGTCGGCCGTGGACGAGGGGGCATTGCGGTCCCTCATCAGCCGTTCCGCGCTCTCGACGTCCTCCAGCGCCTTGCGAAAGTCGTTCTGCCCGCCCACCCGCTCGTGGCCCTTCTCCTCGATGAGCTCCAACGCGCGCAGCCGGAGACGCCGGTCCTTGTCGGATTCGCCGAACAGACGAATGGGCTGGCCCTTGGCGCGGAGACGCCGGATCGTCTCTTCGTTGGAGATGTTGAACGCCACGCCGGCATTCGAAGGAGGTGGTGTGTCCGTAGAACGGTCAGGGCCCGGAGAGGCGGTCGAACGCGTAGTGTCGGGTAGCGTAGGCGTCAGAGACGCGCGGCTGGTGGTGGTTTCGGTACTCTGAGCTCCAGCGACGTCTCAAAATCCTTTGTGGTATACTTGAAGAGGGGAGGGTTGGTAGAACGCACCTTGAGCAACGCAGCCTTCTGGGCGTCGTCCTCTGCCTTTTTCGCTGCCTCCTCGCGCGCTTTCCGTTCTTCCTCTTCCTTCAATTTTTCTATGTCACCTCTCCGCATGTATTTATTCGGTCGTTGTGGCGCATTGTCGAAAGCTTTGCGTTTGGAAGCAATTTCAGCCTTGAGGGCATCCATTGAAGTGAGGGTAAGATTATCTAAGCAGAGATGGTTCACACCTTTTTGGCCCGGCCAAGCGACCTTCAACACCATCACAATGTCCGACGCAGAAACATCTCAGAGGTATGCGGCGGCCACACATTCGCACTTTCCGGGAAAAGATATTAAAATGTGGGTTTTCTGCGCAGCAAATACATTCTTCAGACTGCTGGGTTTGATGGTGCGTGGCGCGACACGTCTACAGTTTGCCTGGGTCGCCGACTTTCTCCACCTCTTAGCCCGCTTCCCGAACACTAATCAGACGAAGCACTGGTAAGATAGAGGACTCCGTTTTTGGGGAATATGACTTTTCCCTAATTCAACACAACAAGCTACCAAAACTACACGGACTACTTCAAGTGTATTTCGGCCAAAGGCGAAGATTTTGCGCCATGCAAGCAATTCAGGCGTGCATACCACTCGCTTTGCCCCAGTATGTCCCTTCTTTTCTTAATTCTTTTTGAATATTGATCTAAACACCTCTAGATGAATGGGTGAGTCACACGCCTTGTCACTTAGCCTGCATTTCGCAATTACCAATACTTCCATTCGCAGATCACAAAGTGGGATGAGCAGAGGGAGGATGGCACTTTCCCTGCGTCTCTAGAGCCTTGAGCTGCTATTTCATTCAATTGATTTCTGTAGAGGACTTGTCACCAAATACAACCGAAGGTTTCATTTGTC
Source organism: Russula foetens (assembly GCA_003316565.1). Classification (NCBI taxonomy): domain Eukaryota; kingdom Fungi; phylum Basidiomycota; class Agaricomycetes; order Russulales; family Russulaceae; genus Russula; species Russula foetens. Next base: position 5,626 of record QFFA01002687.1, on the reverse strand, counting down.
TCCACTGGCAGACACGTTCAGTTCAATATATCAGACAACATTATCGGTATCATGCAACACACACGACAGGAGTTTATCAAAATCATTAAGACGGGTTTGACGGTGTTTCAATCAGAGCGCTGTGATGCCAACTGAAAAGTCGAAGCGTGGCATGGGGGGACTTCTACTGGGCCCGCAACGAAGATACAAATCTTATTCACCAAGAGCGCAGTTGCAACCTTGAGTGGCATTGAAGGCTATCGCATGCGTGCACTACCAGAATAGAGGATGATAAATAAATGACTTTTGTGTGTCTGCCAGTGGGCCCAACGGGAACTCGGGCGGGTCAGTCTCGGGCCGGACTCGGACGTCCCATCGCGCAGCTTACAATTTGGCTGCTTGCTTGCTAGTGCTCAACGTGCAACGTCCGGTGCCCTCAACACAGAGCGCACATGCGACCTGACCAATGTCGGGTATCAATTTCAACTCATGGACCGAAAATGCTACCCGCCTGGGTATGCGGATACAAGAGACTCTGGCGGAACGCACCAAAGACTTCTCCCTGACCAGCAGCGGAGCAGGATACTACGATGCGGGCGAGGACAAAACAAAGAACATCAAAACGCACCTAGATTCTGGGAGTGAACGCGAAAAATTGGAAGCGATGAAGCGTCTCATCGCCGTGAGTGTCTCCCCACCTCCGTATTCTTCGCCCGTCACCCAGTCAGAAGGGTACCAGATGATCTCAAAAGGCCGAAACGTCTCAGAGTACTTCGCGCAAGTGGTCAAGAACGTCGCGTCGCCGAGCTTGGAAGTCCGGAAGCTCGTGTACATCTATCTGCTGCGCTACGCAGAAGCGGAACCGGACCTGGCGCTGCTCTCCATCAACACGTTCCAACGCGATCTCGCGGACGGTTCGCCGCTGATACGTGCGATGGCTTTGCGCGTTCTATCTGGCATCCGTGTGCCGACCATTGCCAGCTTGGTGGTGCTGGCGATCAAGAAATGTGCTGCGGATACGAGCCCATACGTACGCAAGGCGGCGGCACTGTCGATACAGAAATGCTACAGGTGTGCGATGCATCTCTCCTCGCCACGGAGGGTAACAGTGTTTCTCGAAAAAGAGGCTGACAAGGGTTCTGTCATAGTCTAGACGAGTCTCAACTCCCTTCTCTGATCGAGATATTATCTACCTTGCTGCGAGACCGCTCCCCATTGTCCATTGGTAGCGTCGCCATCGCTTTCGAAACCGTCTGCCCTACGCGATTGGACCTCCTGCATCCACACTATCGGCGCCTATGCCGAGTGCTTGTTGACGTCGACGAATGGGGTCAAGTCAACCTCCTCGAACTCCTGATTCGCTACGCTAGGACCATGCTGCCGCGTCCGACGACTTCGCACGACAGCCCCGGAGAAGAAAAAGAAGACGTCGATCCGGACGTCGAACTTCTCCTAACGTCGGCCGAACCACTCTTCCGGTCGCGTAACCCGGCCGTGAGTGGTGTCGAGACACTCCCTGGTTCCTGCGATAGTCGACTCTGATTAAAAAAATATTTTTTTTTCCTCTCAGGTCGTGATGTCGGTGACCCGCGCGTTCTATTACCTAGCTCTGCCGTCACAGCACCACAAGATAGTTCACCCACTACTCCGACTTCTTGCAGTGTCGCCAGAAGTCGAACGCGTCGTGCTAACTTACGTCCTCTCCATTTCGCACACCGCTCCAGTACGTCCCTGGTACAATTTTCGAGCTTATCAGCTCGTTGAGTGATCTGGCAGCACCTGTTCTCCCCACACTATACCCGGTTTGTCGTTCGGGCCGACGATAGCTCGCAAGTCAAGGTTACAAAGACGCGTCTCCTGCGGAATTTTGTCACCGCTGACAACTGCCAAGCCCTGTTGCGCGAGTTTATCGTTCGTCTCCGTTTCATCCTCCGATCATAGTATATCCAACCAACTCTTTCGCCGGCCCATTGGCATCCAGGATTATACGGATGATGTAGATGAAACGCTGGTAGCCGGGGCAATCCAGGGGGTCGGCCATATTGCCCGGACCCTCCCCGAGGCAACCTCTCAGTGTCTCAATGCATTAATGGCGTGTATCAAGAGCCCACACGGTAGGTCCCTTTTTTCGTGCCCATCTTACCCTGACGGTTCCTCTAAATCGAGCACTTCCGCAACCCCACCAGACTGCGTTGTGGCGAGCGCGGTCGTCGAGCTAAAATCTCTCGTTCAGAGTCAGATGCCGGGAGCCAGCCATGCGGGCCCTTCATCGGCACCGCTGACGATCGTAGAACGTCTTGCGTATCGGATCGATGAGATTCGGCATGCTCAGGCACGAGCGTGCATCGTTTGGCTCGTCGGTCAGTACGCCGCGGACGACTCGCCCAATGCTGTGATAGAAGGCGTGGCACCCTGGGCACCTGACGTGCTCCGCAAGATCGCGAAGTCCCTTCGGGATGAGGCACGTTGCCATCACCCTTTTGCCGATCAGTCGAGCTCGGCTAATCCTTTTCTTTCTGCTTTTTCTATTTTGCCAAAAGACTGTACCCGTAAAACTTCAGGCGGTAACGCTCGCGGCGAAACTTGTCGTCCTATCGCCGGCACACGACACGCTGACGCGACTCGCAAAGTACGTATTTGCCCTCGCGCGCTACGACCGCAACTATGACGTGCGCGACCGGGGTCGAATGCTCCAACAGCTGCTCGCGGGCGTGGTGCCGGGCATCGGCGCAGCAGACGCCAAGGACGTCGGCGGCGTCGTGCTCCGGCGTGCTCAGGTGCGCGTCGTGTTGTTCGAGGGGAAGGAGGACACCGCAGCGGCAGCGGCTCAGGATGTCAACGACGACCATGACGGCGACGGCGCACGGAGGGAGCGGGAACGTCTGGGAACGCTGGGCCTCGTGCTCGGGCGGGACGTGCCAAACGGGCGCATGCTTCCGGACTGGCTCGAGCACGGTGTCGAGTCGAGCCTCCGCGCTTCGCCTGATGACCACACGCCCGCGACACCAGCAGCTGTCACCGCCATCGGGCACGTTGCGATGCCAGGGCCTTCTACTACGTCTCGCGCCGCTGGCGTCGTCGCCGGCAGTGGGGGTCATTCGACACCGATGGTCGTGCTTACTCCTGCTGGCTCTGGTGGGCCATCGCCTGTTGGGAGCGTGCCGAATAAGAGCGGGTGGGCAGATTTGGATAAATTCTATGCGAGCGATAGCGAAGAAGAGGAAGATGAAGAAGACGAGGATGGGGATGGGGATGGGGAGGAAGGAGGGGAGGATGAGGACGAGGATGAGGATGAGGAAAGTGAGGGCCAGTCAGAGCAGGAAAAGGACCGTGCGATGGGTGCACCGCGGACTTCAGAAGAGAAGGATGACGGCGAAGAGGAGGATGAGGACGAGGTGAGCGACGTGGAGCAGGACGCCAGTGGCAAGATGGATCCTATCCGATGACGAACTCTGTCTTTGTTTCGAGGATCAGGATCAGGAGTTGCGCCCATGTCACGTTACGTAGCCCGTCAAGGAAAACACTTCCGATAAGACCGTTTGAAGGGACCATATGATCACGAGAGATGGCGTTTGGACTGATTGTGATTCGCGCGCGTAGTCGTCGTTCGCAGCACACCCGCACTCACCCACACAAATGGAAGTGAAATAGCTGACCACTGGGATGACGCCAGCAACGATGAAACATACAACCAGTTTGGCGAAAAAGGGAAATCATGCCCTCATCTCCGTCCGTTCACGAGGCAAAAGGAAAGCAAAAACTGCCATTAGGGGGTTTCTCGGATAAAAACAAAAAAAAAATCTGATTTTGTCCCCTCCCTGGGACCCCGCGGGACAACATTGCTCCCTGTACCTCGCAGGGCAGGGCAGGATGCGGAACGGGAGGTCCATTTTGGGACTAAGACAAAAACGGCAAAGTTGGTCGCAAAAGTCGCCACAAAACCGAGACGTCGTTCAATACAATACAAACCAAACGATCAGCGGCCGGTCAGCCACCCAACCAGCAACCGGTCAGTCTGCTAGCCCCTTCCTATCCAGATCATTGGGTTGATGGTGGTGTTGATGCTGGCGCCGGTGCTGACGCTGAAGGCAGTTTGTAGTATAGCGGCTATCGGGAGAAAAGGTGGTGCCGAGCACCCAATGGTCAGCCGACCTGCGACCTACGCGCTTCACAGGGTTTATTGTTTGTTCGAAAGATACGTACCGTGTTGAAGACGTGGTAATAGTGACCGCGCACACCACCAGAGTGCTCGTTGCCGTAGTACGCATGAGGGAACCACTTTGGGGGTGCGACGGCGAGAGCGAGAGAGCATGTGAGTGAAGCGACGGATGGGCTGGAAGAGAAGGGAGAGAGAAGAGAGAAAGGGCGCACATGTTCTTTCGGGAGGTCTTCCCTCCACGAACGGAGGTAGAGATCAGCCTCTGGCACTTCCCCCTCACCCGTGGCCATTCCGTAGCTTGGGACAGCAAATTGACCCACTTGGAGCTCCGTGTCTGTGACTGAGCCGCGGGAGATGCGCGCGTACGCTGTCCTGTGGAGCCCGCGGTAAAAGATGTATTCGCACCAGCGGTCCATGTCATCCTTGTCGATATCGTGGACACGGCCGTCCGTGACCATGATTTCGTAAGGAGCGGCTGCGAACGGGGGTAACTAGTTTGCGAGGGCTCTCTGTAGTGTACCAAACACTCACGACGTGCGGCATGAGGACTCGTGACGACGTATCCGAGGAAGATGAGTGGATCTGGATATGACGCAGACATTATTCTCGCAAGTTCGGTAGCCTGCAATTCTCGGTCAAGCGGTGTCTCCTCTTGATAACCGTCAGTCAGAGTAGCAGAGATAATATTAATGCGACCCAAGAAGCTTACCCTGTCCGTTATGAGCAACGATGATTGTGACGTTTACGCCATACGCGTCGATTACGGCTTCAATAGCTGGCGCAAGCTCTCCATCTGGTGAGGGTAGGAGGTGATGCCGGGATCTAAGAATAGGGAACTACGCGGAGCAGCGATCGACAGCTCAGAAAAAATAGCTCATCTAGGGAGGACTTGCACCGACCTTCGACAAGAGCACGCAACCCCAAGTGTGCTTGTTTGGTCCGGGGCCGATATCCACGTACTGTTACTCGCCGATTAGTGGTGATCGGAAGTGCAGACATCTATTGGGTACACGTACATAGCCCAGGTCTTCTACCACCACCTGCGTCCTGAAAGAGGCAGTTCAGCCACTCAAGCTGTTTTGAGAGGTCGTTAGTTTCACGCACAGGTCTCTGCTTCCGAATACCGGTCGCTTTTATATGCCAAGTTTGTTAGCACAACCCGGAAGCCTCGAGGCTACCAAACAGCAAACCCTCAACTCACATGCAAATCTGTCTCGAGCAGGCCAACGACGTCGAGGTCCAAATCGCGGAACAAGTCCCGTATGGCACGCTGGCTATCACGCCCCGCATTGTCGATGCCAAAGTGGACGGTCCAAATCCCTGCGTGCAGGATCCTTGCGCGCGCATGCGCCGGTGCTGGAGTGGGCGCGGGTGGCGCAGATCTTCTAAGCGGACCTATGAGAGAGACGATGGCGATAACAGCAAGCGTGCCGCGAATGTAACGACGGGCAAGTTGCGGAACGGGCGACAGCGGCACAGCTGGGGGTG
>QFFA01002681.1:0-12710 GCA_003316565.1 Russula foetens | reverse complement strand
TGTTAAGACATAAGACATACTGATAGAGCTCTTCTCAGGAAGTTCAGTTAGTCTATTCAGGTGAGTGACGGGTGCCACAAACTCAATCGGCTCTGAAATATGGCCTGATCTTGGACTCGCGGTAGGAAAAGGCGGCTGCGGCGGCAGAAGCATCCAGGCAGATACCGTTGTTGGGTGGTCCTCGACCAACGTGAATCCGCGATGCGAGACTGTGATTGAGCCTGCGATACGCAACATGTGTCATTGTGAGGTCTGTAAGGTCAGTGGGCCAACGTCATGATGACTTATTTTGGAAAGAAGCATGATAGCACAGGCGCCGTGAGATAATCCATCTTATCAGTGGGGTAGAGCTCTCAGCAGGTTGATGGGGGTCTGTTTGGATGCATTCGAAGGTTGTCATGTCATCATTTGTGCCCATTTATCAGCACCGACTGCCCCCCGGTACGCTCCCCCTGAATACGAGTTCTAATCATCAAATAACCGGTGGAGGGTTGGACTCTATTTATAGCCCGCTAGCTAGCAGTTGGTCAGAGGGAACTGGTGATCCTCAAATGATGTCGCAGGACAGCTGCACTTAAGCTATCGAGCGCTCGATAGTGATTACTCACGATCGTCGGCAAAAGCTACACAAATATCGATCCCACATACTGAAGGCGGACCTCACGAGTGATTGACCAGTCGGAAATCACCAACCCCGTCTCGTCGGTTCACACAAGTATCTCCGTTCTACAGCCGCGGAGCGTCCATCCAAAAAGAATTGAGATTATAAATGAATAACATGAGTACATCTGCGTTAGGTCATGACCAAATCCCGAATAGTTTGGGATCACAGTGCGGTGGAAATTGATCCGGTAAAAGTAGGACGTTCATGCTGAAGTTGCGATGTCGAACAATCTAGCACAAATCCATAAACGCCCAAGGCGAGCATCCTCTAGAATGGCTGTTCCACCAAGACATCGTCAAATTTGATGACCAAGACATCCTTGCTTTTTGATATCCGCAGCCCAGTACGCCTTAAAGCCAGTGTGCCCTTGGATTGGACAAATTCCGTGAGTCGATCGCATTCCGCCGGTGCATCGCCTCGCAAAACGTAGCAGAGTAATTTGCGCGTTGCATCGTACGCCATTATCGGAGCCTCGAGGATCGGTAATGTTATGATCTGCACCTTGATGACCTTCGGATATTCCATCGGTCCGTGGGATGACCATTGTAAGATCTCCGAAACAGGAGATCATCAGGGAGCTCTATATGATGACTGAAAGCTGTCTGCCTGCAGATACCTCAATGTCTGGTGGACAACTGTTTTCAAGCAATAAACTCGAGGGTCGCTGCATGGAGAAACTGGACAGTGATAGTCTTTGGCTTCCGCTCACGACCAGCGTGGCATACTCGAATTTGAGTGGCGTTTCAGTGCCAGCCAACAGGAGCGCTTGCCCACTCTCCACGGCTTACGGCCTAGTCAAGGTTGGTAAGGGTTCAATGCATGAAAAGAAGAAGAATATTTTGGACACCCATGGGGTCACCTAGGTAGCATAACTTGGCAACCTCGTTGAGTAAAGGAGGGCACAACTGAACGGTGGACGTTTGTCAAGGTATCGCATAGATCAACCAGCACGAAAGTGTACGAAAAAGTAAACGTATGACGGACTGTTGATATAACCCGCGGAGCTCCCGTGAAGTCCTGTCCTCCCTCGAAGGCGGACAGAATACTTCTTCCATCTTTGGCGATCAAGGCAGACCTGCAAGGCGCACAAAGGGGACCGGGGACCACTCCCCTTCAGGTTAGGTATTTCGATCATCACATAAAAGCGGAAGCGTAAAATTTTGAATGTTCTGCTGGTGAAATTAGGAGGGATAAAGGCACGACGGTTTTCAGGTCCGTGTTCCTGATTCAACACAGGAACACGTGACGAAATTGCAACGAGTGGCTCGGGCACTTGCCACTGCATTACACACGCTACTTCGATGGTCCTCTCGTCGAGTCCCCATCATCTATAAGCCAAGTTTCGGAGATCTCAGGGCCAAGTGCCAATTGCCTGCTCCCCACCTTGCCTTCGTACACTGTCTCCGAGATTAGCATTCACACAATGATTCCCCCACACTCGTCCGGCGGAGGATGGCCTAATGGTGGAAGAATTAACCCTTCCTGGTCGCCCCGAGGTCACCATGAGTCGGGGTCCCGCCAACGGTAGAGCCGACAGGTCCCGCACACAAGTTGTATGCGTGACTTCGGATGTCGTAGTCGACTCTTGAGTTCATGGTACAGCCGCACGCAACACCGACGCAACCTCAGATCTCTACACCGATCATATCAAAGCTGGGCCACCAACTGCGTCTAGAAGTTCATCCGACTGTCGCGAGCCGGGGTTTGATTTGACAACCAACCCGGGATCCGGGAAACCGACTGTACACTTCTATTTCTTGTCTGACAGTGCCATTGTAATTACATTGACGCGCTCCGTAGGAACTCGCAAGTGCATCTCAAAACCTGGGTTTGCAAATCTGAGACCGGACCGTATGGTGCTCAAGCTCGACCCTCTCTCTCGATGGGCTCAGCTTTCAAAACCTGTCTCTGCCAGCACCCTATCCACGGTCACCAGCTTCGCCGTCGCTTGATCTCGTAACGGCCCCGCGCAACGATCCCCGAGTACCTCCGATGCGTTGGACACCCGTAGCCGCAGACCACGACGCACTGGCAGAGCAAGGTACAGACCCAATTGAGCTCAAAACACAAGGCGGCTGGGAGGTCGAGTCTAACTCTTCGCAGTCTGTCATGGCATTTGGTAGCTGCCCATCGACCCGCTCCGCCATTGACTGAGCGGCCTCCCGTTGACGCCGATCCCCGAGCGGCTCTACATCCCAACAAGGCACACCATGTCTATCACCAACACACCTAACACGACGCCTGTACTCTGCCAGAGTCGAGTTGGACACCCGAGGGCGACTCTCAATTTTGGAAACCCCCTCCTTATTGAGGGACCTTCTTGGCTGTGTGATCTGTGCCTTGGCGATTATTGTTTATTGTCTCGATTATACAGTTTTTTCATGGCCACTTTTACTTCCTATCGCTCAGGAGCAAATCCCGAAGGTTCTCGACGCATTCTCGACTTCTTTACTTACAAGACCGAATGTTTCAGCTACGAAATTCAAGCACGACTATCGCCAAACTTCGACATACTCGCGCCACTCATGCTTCAGTATTATTTTCCTACACTACCTTACAATTACAACTGACGACGTTAGTGTACTTGTAATGGCATAAAAGGCCTCTGTTTACGACTCAAAATCATCACCTCGTCGCTGTCATTTTCCCCTTCGGAATCCTCACGTGATAAAGATCATCTTCAGATCTTCGGGAGTACTTCATAACAACTCCACTCACATCTTTTTCCGAGCTGCCAATACCAGCTAGCCGCCGATCGCAGTAAGCTGTCGATCGCGTGCCGCTGCCACAAGCGGTATCAATCCCCTTCTCTGAAACTGAGCTAACGATCACCCGAATTCGACAGAAGACCTCGGATTTCATCTGAAAACATGCCATTTTCTGGAACAGACTGACTCAGATCATCGGTGTAGCCAGTCCAACTCAACCGAGAGCTGTGGTGCCAGTTTTCACTGGGTGCATGATGGGGGTTATTCTGGAAAGAGTCATGAGAGCAGCGTCATAATCTGGGCGTACTACCTATCGGTGGACGGCTGCCAATGCCGTATATCCCTTGTGAACTTGGTTATTCCCACGTTCAATGTATCACATATGCGGACATTATTGCCCTATTATGCTTTATTTTTCGATTTCACAACCAACCGCCATCACGGTCCTCTAACAATCGGTCATAGACTCATCGGGCCTCCTTTCCATGTCCATCGACTTTAGGACTTTAAGACATCGGAAATAGGCCAACGAGGAATAGTATGGTGATTGAATGAGCGAGTTCGGGTGACCCTGAACTCCGAGTCGCAGGAGATGGCAGATTTATTGCTCCCTAAGTCCGCGCGGCAGTAGCCTTGACACGGCTGAAAGGCATTCTGTATCCTGACGATCCTATCTCAACCATGTAATCCAGCAGCCCCAATTAATCACATTTCCGTGGCCGATAATCGCAGTAGATTGGGCTCCCTCTCTGATATTCCATAATATTCGCAAAACCGGCTAATTAAAGGCCGGTTCAGCTCGAGACGCAGATTGAGGACGCTTCGCAGGTGTGTAGCATGTGGAACCGGAGTAGAACTCTCGGCTGCGAAGTACGAGAAGGCAGGTAATACGCCAAGGAAACCACCAACATAAATGTCAAGCTTCCGTGCTGTCTGATGTCTGATAAAGAGCAGCCCTCTTTTTTTTTTTTTTTGCATCCGAAGACCCTCTGTAGCGTACATGTCTTAAACTTGGAATAAAAAAAAAGAGCAGCCCTGGGACCTCGATGCCAAGAGTCGGGTTTGGGTAATTTCCAGGGGGAGTTCCAACAGTCCCGCGCAATAGATGAGATTTCGGGATCAGCAGGCCTGGCCACTGGAACATTCGGTCGGCCTAGGCCGAGGCACGTGTTTCATCTTTACTACTGCTTAAACTTAAACTGAAAAAAATGGCTCATGGACTCAGGCCTCCGGCGCGAAGGCACCACTAATTTTCTTTTTCTCTTTGCACCGGGGCGATATCGAAGTTTAAGTTTTCCCGCCTTGATTTAAGAAAGGGAAGCTGTTTGAACCAATGACAGCACCACCTACTCTCCCTCTCCCCTCCGACGTAGGACCCGTAAATTCCTGATTTCTGGGCTATCCTTATACCTTCGATCCCCGTCACTTGGTGAAACGCGGAATCGGTACTGTATAGAAACGCGCGTTTTTCTCCGCCTCTGCAGGACAAGCGACCGAGCGATAATCCTCGCAGACGCCTCCATCATGGTCAATTTCCTCGATCCCAAAGTGATCGCGAGGGAATACAGTCAGTTTCCCCCCTGCTTTTGGATCCTCGCGCGCTCTGATATCGAAGGGAAGTTGGCTTGGTCAACTTCATACATTGCCACGATGGAATCTTCATGTAGGTGGCAGAAGCCTGCCCTCAGATTTTGCCGAGCGCCGACAGCGTCTAGATGGGAATTTCTGATATCGTTGAAGTTCGACTGGGAGCACATGTGTGGCAGAAGGAAATTCAGATGGACATATGTGGTGCGTCCGGAGATTTCCTCATGCATCGTGTAGCAGCATGGTAATGTGTCCAGTTATACGCCCTCAGTCGCTTTGGCGCCTTGGGCATTACAATATGCAACTTCATAGGCTTTGATAATGCCCGTGAAATTAATTGTCAGGTAAGATATATATCTCATGAGGCCTGCCTCCCCACTGATCCCTATTTAGTTGTGGTTGATCTGGAGTCTTGTATGTTCTGAGAACTTGCCCCCCACGGCCGCTCACTCGTCTCGCGTGCCCAGGTACTTGGCTACACAAGTTTTGCCTGTGCATCCTTGCTCATGGCACTAAGGGTGTAAGCGTGGTTTTGGGTATCACTATTCGAACCTCAGTGATTTATAAAAGATCAGAATTGCCGTCTGGGGTATGAACCGTTTTGTGACAGTAGCGGTGATCGGGATGAGCTTGACCAACATAGCGTTTCTCATATATGGTGAGTAATATCCCACGACGGCGGACAATCGCGTTCCCCTCGTGGTTAATAATTCCGATAGGCATCGCAGTGGCACACGCGACATGGTCAGCCGAAAGTTCAACCTGTATTCTCAGCACCACTCATACAAGCAAGGGCAACGTCACCGTGACTGTCACGACTGATATTGCTCTGCTAATCCTGATGTTGGTCGGCCTCTTGCGCTCTCGCCAAAGAAAATATGGCATTGTCCGGTTTTTATGGGTCCAGGTAGGTGGAGCGATGTTCCACCGACCGGACGGACTGAAAAGGCCATGGTGAAACTGGGACTAGGGCCTGATATGGCTTTTTGCCGCAACCATAGCAGAGATACCTGCTGCCGTAAGTCTTCAACCCGGTAGATGCTTGCAGAAGGTCTAACGCATTGCCCGACCAGGTTTTCATCAATCTGAATCTTAATGGTGCGAACAGCTATCCCACCAACCGATGTTCTATTATATAATCTCTCTCTGGTGATCCTGTTCCTCAGTTGTGTGGAATATGGTACGCAGACAGTCAACACGTCGTTTTCGCTGTCGGTGCTCATCCTTGGCCTTAGATGTTCCAGGAATTTTCGCGTGCGTCATGTTATCGCCCCATAATGGAGCTGCTGATTCAACCCTGATCGCCATGCGTCAGTTTACACTATGTACGTCATATCAACCTGATTGCGATCAAACTCGAGACGTTCTGGGTTTACAGGGTAATCTGCGCGACCCGAATGTATCGTTCCCTGATTGATAACGAGATGGAAGTGTACGGAATAAATACCTCGCTCCATGACCCATACGACGACTGAACAAAACCCCCAGACACAAGAGCAGCGGTGTTGCACCCGTTCCTAGCCAATTGCGCTTCGGACGGACGCCCCCCGGAGGGATGTCGACTAGCCTCACTGGCAGCACCACTGCTACCCAGAAGACTCGCTTCGATACCGTTGATGATCATTTTGGGGCCGTGGAACTAAGTCTGAGGGAGAAGAAGGTGCCTATCGGAGACGAAGAGGCTTAGTCGCACAACCGTAGTCAGTAAAGCGAGAGATGGTTCGAATGATGTACGACGGTACCTTGGATAACTGGGACACTAGCATACAATTGTGTATTGGGATTCGCAGAATTCACGTTAAGTTTCCAAATTATTCTCCATTCTCGCCCCACGTCAAGACACTGCCAGTGGGCGTACTTTACGTACAATCTTCCTGGGTATTGTCATGTTATTGGTTTTAGAAGGTTTCAGTACGATCGCCCCCTGACGGCTGCCGGGTTGTATCCGGCTTTTACAGGTGTAGGTGAAAGAGCGTCGAGCCAAGTTTCACTTTTGGTCTTGCCGGGGGCTGCGTGCGCATTCTGCGATCCACACTAGCCGCTCTGCGCCAACGTCCATGCGAAGAATCAATTTCCGTAATGCGAGAAGGCAGGACCTGCTGTCAGTTCCGAAGATCGCACGTACTGAAACAGAGAGTTACATACGGTCAGCTGTTGGAGTAAGAAAGTAATTGCGCATACCAACCGCATTCGCGAGCCGCGACATCGCCATGTGGTCCCTTCGCGTGTGGGTGGATATTGGTTCCAATTACGGAACATTCAGTGCACATAACCGACAAGCGTTAATGACTGTCTCCAGTTGCCTCGCGGAACTTAATAGGTCAAGAGAAGACACCACGATCCTCGCAAACTCAAATAGATGGGCGATCAAGGAATATCTGGTCACGTGCGTGGAACTGTCCAATTGAGCATGTGCGACGGGTCCCTCGGAAATCCCCCAGAAACAAACGTTAGTCCATTGCCAATAGGATAAGTGTATGGCCAAACCTGCTGGAGTATCGGGTAAAGCACGACAAAGGACACACACGTGCGGATGAAGAGGCATCAGGGCCATGGGTAGGGACGTCTTGGAATGCAAAAAGAAATAAAAACAAACACGAACCAGGGTCTATTACAAACGCTAGAGCAAAGGTATCAGCCACGCACCCTTAATACCGACTTGATTTTATTTTCTTGCTATCGCTACATACTAGTATGCCGGGGGTCAGCCGGTCAAGCTTCAAGTTCGCAGTTTTGAGGTTGCTCTGAGTATTCTCCGCAAGCGATGAAGTCCTTATCGAATGTGAATGTAGTGGACCGACGACGCCAGCGACCCAAAGTGCCAGCCCGAATGATGAGCCTCAGTACATCTTGGTTACTGAGAGTCATCACTTGGACTGGCTGGAGAGCCGGATCGCCACGAAGAATGGGGCAGGTGATAGTTTCGAGGGGGTAAGGTATGACGTGACTCGATCTGTCCTGCTATGATACAGATGTATCAGTACGACTGTAGTGCCATTGATGCATCGTCTCAAATATGACATCATCCAGAATATTAATGTACAGCAGTCCGGCCCGTAACACAACTTTCATTGTCCGTCTCCATGGGCCTTGACGGGCATGCTGCATATCTCAGATGTGACAAGTCAGCCAAGAGGGACCGACAACCCATCATCGCATTAACGGCTTCTATTCGCATGGCACGTCAATGTCGGGGCCCAAACTCGAAGGGGACGTGAGAAGGGGTGGGGGTTGCAAGACAAGCAAAAGTGGGAATCACGCATCGACCAAGCACGCACCGATACGACACAGGCCAAATCTCTTGGACTTTCGACATATGTGCGCCTTGAAAGCGTCGAATTTTCCAAGCCTCTAATCGTGACAACCTGGACGAAAGCTTGTGATCGATGCAGGGAAAAGAAGAGGAGCGCTGCGCGCAACTGAACCGGATTTCGTAAAGCACCAGGATTCAGATACACAATAACTCATGCGAGAGAGGGTGTGGGGGAACGAGAGAGGAGTTGTGTTCCATTTCGGGTTGCATGAAAGTGCGGTGGGCTTAACGTGGCGTTATCGTCATTGCTTGCTTACCAATCAGTCCTCACAGATCCCCGGAGACTCCGAATGGGGTATCACAAATACACAATATTAATATTAATGTGCACGTTCCAGACGCATACACCAAAAGTTTGCTTATGTCCACACTATATTCTAATACGCAACTGGCGTGTCAGTGTCAGTGCAATGCAGGTACACCGCCCCCCATAAGGGTATCGTCCAAATGCAACGTGTCCCCGTCTCTGTCAGACTATTCTCATTCTGGTGCCCCTTCAGCTCAGGCTTGGGCTTGGGCTAGCAAAAGGAATCAGGGTTCAAATGGATGCTTTCCCCTGAGGCTCAAAAGGAAGCAACAACGCAAGACCGCCAGCGCCTATGGTGATCGCGCCAGCGACGTACAGTGCCGGACAACCAAACTCGACAAAATTGGTTGTCCCTGAAATATAAAACTTTATGACATATTAAGTTTGGGATTGTGTTCAGGACATCAGAAAACGTACAATAACACACTTCATGGACTTTCCCGCACAATTTTTGGGGGTGGCCAACTTTTGGGTCCAACTTTCTAACTACTGTACAGTACCAAACTCAATTTAATATGGCATCAATTGACATCATTGCATCCTCACCAACCCTCCGGTGTGATTTCTGCTTCTGCACTGCCCATTCCGCTGCCCTACCTGTCAAACCTTGTCGATAAGCATCCATAAATCTCCAGGAACGATTGAAAAATCGTCGGATCACATCCACAGGGCACGCATCAAGGCATTCACGCACCGCCCTCTTAGCATCTTCAAACTTGTCTTTGGGGATTTCTCTATACCGGTGTTTACACCACCCCCAGTACTGTCACACATATTAGATCAGATCTGTCAATAAATGTGGTTTCAAAAGATAACATACCATCTCGATCGGATTGAGTTCACAGTGGAACTTAGGAAGGAAAACACAGAAATGACCCTTACCCTTGATCTTCTGCTCAAGGAGGGATTCCTGCAAACGAAAGTCATCCTGTTTGCTGAGAAGACGAGCCATGCAACAATTGGTATTTTCAATGTGGCAAACTGGAGAGCACTTGGCACGCATCCCTTCAACATTGAACCCGCGCTCTTCAAGTGTCTGTTTGAGACCCTTTGCCTTACCGGCCACTGTTGTCATTTTCTGAGGCTTGCCGCGGAACTCAGCACAGGGATTATTCATTGGAATCACTGTGTCCTTTTGTTTCCTTTGCCCTCCTCCATTGGATTTATTCATGTCAAATGCACGAAGAGCATCTGGCCCGAGCGACGCATGTGCCGAGGACTGATCAAATACAAACAGTGCAACACAATTGGGGTGTGCCTCTTCGAAAATTGTGATTGCCCGATCAACTTGTGCAAGTAACTGAACATGATCCCACCATGGATCACCGCCCGACCCTGGATAAATGATGCACCGCGCATCCTTGATGATTGCCCCATCCTCGTTGTGGATGATCAATCGTCCATTGTCTTCTTCTATGAAATCGGAAACGTGGATAAGCCGCCCACGCCCCTTCTTCATGAGTTTCACCTGGCCCTGTTGGAGCCTTTCCATACGGGTTAAAAGGGCATCCCATGAGATCAGGACCACAGTGCGTACCAAGCAGTTTGCTTAAACTCATTCACATGAAATGAGCTCTCATCTTGAAACAGCGCGATGACCCTCTTCTCTCCAGGATTTAGTTCAGGGTCTTTGCATATAAGTCCAGGGCCCTCGGGCTGAGGGACCCACTTGGCCATCTGTCTCTCGAGAGACTCCATCAAGGGAAGAAAAACTTTGCACCGATATTCCTTCACGTCGTCCCTCTCATGGCCATCCATATAGACACCCTTCCGCAATACTGTTCGCCGCCACCCCAACTTGATCAACCATCGTCTGGCTGTGCGCTCTGAAAGCGGAGCCCTGAGCATATATCCAAGTGTAGGAAGAATCCACTCGTTAAGGGCACGATGGAATTCTTTAGGGGTGACCTCGCCTGTGGGCACACTTGACAGGTATGTGAGTGCCACTTTCTGGAGTCGCTCATCATTGATCAGTGATTGGCCACGTTCCCCCCCTCGCTTCTCAACTGGCAATTGTTCAAATTGCTGGTAATGACGAGCGAGCATCCGAATCTGGCGGGAAAAGTGAACGCCCTTCCCCTCATGCCATTGCCGTGCAATCTCTTGGCTTGCATCCATGCGTCCAAGCCCCTTGATCCGGAGCGTCGCAAAATTTCGAAGGATCATCAGCTGGTTTATCTTGGTAGGTGAGGCTTTCTGCTTCTGTGCCATTTTCTGGTCATCCTTGATTTGTTCTTGCAGCTCTGGCCACCCCCGGATTTCCTCCCTCACACTCCCTTCTTGCTCGGCTTCCTCCATTTCCTCGTCAAGGAGTTCCCTCATATCTTTCTCCTCCTCTTCTGAGTTCCACCCAGCTGACTCATCTTGGAAACCCTCTGTGTCGTCATCACAAAAGGAACCCCATGGGGAGGGTGAATCGGAAGGCACCGACTGTTCCGGTGATGGAGCATCCAACTGCACACTTGATGGTGTGATGGATGGTGCCCTCGATGGTGTGATAGATGGTGCCCTCGACATGGCTATCAATGGTGTGACAGATGGTGCCCTCGATGCGGCCCTCGACAATGCTGGTGATGAGGAAGCCGATGTCGAGTTGGAGTGTGGTGGCTGGGACGGGGTTCTTATGAACATGAACTGGGTGAGTTTTCCTTGATTCTCTAGTGCACGTCTGTGCTCAGGGCGCCGTTGTGATCGTGCTGACTTTGCACCCACATCGGGGCCGAATGAGGGGGCTTTCCTTTTGCCTGGACCTCTAGGTAAGTGCTCTCAAGATTTGATCATTGATGTGCGACTAATCACCTTTCTTCAACTTCGCCAGCTTCTTCCGCTCCGCTGGGGGGAGCCAGTCCAAGTCCCGAGCATCCTCCAGCTCGATGATCATCTCGATCATGGCATCATTCACCTCAAGCGCTCCACCATAAGGGAGGTCATCCTCAATGTCGACATCACCATCTGATGCCTCCCCATCCAATTCTGAGGGCTTCAAACCAGTATGGGGGTCCCACAACTCTGCCGGGCCAGTATCAGACTCATCACCACCATCAGATGGCTCATCTGGAGCCTCAACACGAGATGGACGCATGCTGGCAGCACCGTGTTGTCCACCCACATTGCTGCCCTTTTCCTTTGGCCTTTCTTGTGTGCGGCCCCGTGTCTGAGATGCTGGTTTCATGTGAGGTGGACTTGGGGTTATCTTGGGGCTTAATTACATGCACAATGAGGATGCGTCAACAAATGGGTTGAGGGCACGCAGTACACAGCAGTATGTGTCACATGGCATCTGCTGACCCCTTGTCACGTGGTCTCTACCGCCCCTCTGAGACATTTTTGACAATACTCGAGAACAGCATTAGATTCAGTACTTTGAAAGCAGTCGATTCACACTCTCTTCGAGGGCCTAACCCTAAATTTAGGGGGTGGCCAACTTTTTATTTTGAAGAAAATTAAAAAGATGTTTTCTGAACGTTTTGAACAAATATAAACCATTCAATGTTTTTTGTCGAGTTTGGTTGTCCGGCACTGTAGACCGGAATCGCGGTTTTGAGGTCCGCATATAACGCGATTATAGGGGCCTGCACAGAGACAGACGCGCAGCGTCGTCAGTATGGGGCAGGAAGACGAGTGGGTTGTCAGAAAGAAGACGCACTAGGACACCAAAAACGCGAGCCGTCGTTGCGGTGAGACCGTTTCCTGTGCCACGCTGCTTGGCTGGAAACACCTCAGGGGAGGCAGCGTAGAGTATGCCGAACATCATCTGCAAAACAAAAGGGCACGGTGTGGGTACGATGACAGGTCATTTTCTATTTTCTGGCGTCGGGATGAACCCACGTTACTGCAGAACGCGTACCCGCAGTTCCACCCCAGAAGCGCACGGGAGTTGCGGGCGGTCGTACTCGCGAACAGCGACACCCCCGTGAGCACTGGATTTGGGCCCGAGGTCGTTGAGCAAGGTCAGTCCCGGGAAGCAGGGATTTGCTTACCCGCGGAGGCAGCCAGCGACCCACGACGCCCGATGAATGGAAGTTCGACGGCCCACCCGGCGATAAACGCGCTAGGAATGCCGGTCGCAGCAATGATGACTTGCTGTGCGTTGGTTGGCATTCAGGAATGATTCAAACGAGTTTCGAGTAC
>QFFA01002679.1:0-16076 GCA_003316565.1 Russula foetens | reverse complement strand
GGATCCTGGATGTTACGACAGAAAGCCTCGACGACGGAAGTCTCAAGGAGAAGAGTACGCCATTTTTTGTTCTCCTTTTATCTGTGGTCCGTTGCTTTCATTTACTGACGGACGCTCTTTCTCTTTTGTGCTTAGTGGAATTGATGATGTAAGCACATTTTTCATGCCTTTCCAGCGGCGCCTGACGACGTCGGACTTCTGAGGGCAGGAACCCGCCCGACTGAAAAGGTATGTTTCCTCGCGTGTCTTGTCGCGTGCCGGCGTTTCCTTTTTTTCTATTTCGCACTGTCCACGTCCCTGTCGCCTGCCCTTTCCCTCCCTCTTCCCATCATCTCCACGCTGGCAGCACACTTTGGCCATTCCCGTCGTTCGGTGACGTTTCTCCCGGGCGACAGAGCCGCCAAATGCATATCCGCTCTCTGTTATGCTGTGCGAACGGAGATAAGTTTGTTGATATCGTTACTTCGAGCAGTGACGCTAGGAGGGGCGGGTCGGACACCATGGTTGGTTGTCCCATCAGCTGCCGGCTATATGGCCACGTTGCTGATATAAGCGCGCGCTAGAAACACGAGGTGTATTCTGAGCAGCGAGCTGAGGCGTTGTTTTCTCAATTCGCCGACAAAGACATCCCGGATGTCCTCGGGGCAGAGGGATTTGAGCGATTGTGTAGCGAAGCCGAGGTTCCGCTTGACGGCGCCATGCCATTATTACTCGCATGGCAATTCGATTCGCACGAGATGGGCAAGATCTCAAAACAAGAATGGATGGGAGGTACTGATTCCTTACGGTGAGCCTTTTCATTCGTGGTTAGACCCTTGTCTCAAAGCCTTGGGCTCAGGGTGTCATCGTTGGCGTCAATTGCTATAGTCTTGAACGACTTGAACAACCTCATCGTGTTGGGCAAACCTGCAGCCGGATCACGCTCTTCCTTATCACATGTGAAAGCACAAAAAGGTGCAATCTACGACAGGACACGCTACGATGGTTACGCTGCAGATACAAGGAAGGCCTTTTCGTCCTTCTATAGCTTCTGCTTCGCCCTTGCCAAGCCGGAGTACGTGATAAATTTTTCCCGTTAGACTGACAGGCTCATATCGGCCTTCAAGGAACTCGAGGAACATCGACATGGAAACCGCTTGCGCCCTCTGGTCTGTTGTACTAGGACCGCAGTTTCCACTTATAACAGATGTCATCGAGTTCATCAACGTATGTGCCGAAGTACGGGTATCAATAACAACGCATTGACATACTTTACAGGAAACAAAGGGTCACAAAGGCGCTAACAAGGACGTGTGGAAAATGGTGCGTGATGGGCCCACGGTTGCATCATGGGACGCTCACATAGTTGTAATATCACATAGATGTACGAGTTTTGCAGAGATACGCGGCGAGATTTGTCGAACTTTGATGTCGATGGGGTCAGTTGTTTCCACCACACCAAGGTCACCATCATTAACGTTCCGGCACCCTTTAGGCTTGGCCGACGGTCATAGATGAGTTTGTGCGATGGAAAACTGCCCAGACCGCCATTCAGTCAACAGCGACCTCTGCCGGTGATGTCTAGACGTTGGACGTTGTTCTTTGCTCGATACACATCCTAAATAATTAGTATCTCGTTCCGTTTTATCACGCATGTCACAACGCATTCCTCGATGTTAACGACAATCTACTTTTTCGTGTCATATTTATTTTACACATCCATCGTCGCGTTTGTTCACCTTTCGGGACTGCGCGCTCTTGTGACGAAGCACTGCCCCCGAGTATGGGTATCGTTGCACTTTGGGGAACACGTGTTTGCCAAGCGGCCAAGCGTTTCTCACTCATGATGACTCACCTTTGATAGGCGAGGTATTCAAGCGTACAGTACCGTACTGTGGTGCGGGACAGCCCTCTCGAGACCTGGGCATTGTATTATTCTGATGTATCGCCGGAACTTCGGATCATTAGCCAGCCATCATTCGAAATGCTAGCACATTTCACATAACCTTTTGATCCCAATCTAGAAACCGATAGCGCCGGTAGTAGGCCCGTGAGAAAGACAAGGGCTGGACAAGAGGGTTCTACGACTACGGCAGTCAGATCACAAAGAAGGGCCAGTCCTATCGTAGGGAACTGCATGCAGTGGTCCACCTTCAAATTCTCTGAGCGCTGAGCGAGGCATTGTGTGGTGCGGCCATGTAGCGCCCGGTGACTCGGACTTGGCTACCGACCGACGACCAGTCCAATCGTCGTTACCCGCGCGGGAGAACGTCAGGACCCAGCTAACCTGCAGATTCAACAAGGGGGAACAAGGGGTGGTCATGTCAAGAACCTGACACATAGGAGGACCGGACGCACAGACGCCGAGGAGCTTGGTACGTGTCGTTCCTAGCACCGCAACTGCTCTTATGATTTTGACTTCTGCCTTCTCCCTGCGACCCATCGGGAACAACAGGGGTGATGTCGCGGCTATATCAACATAGCGTGGTTGGGCCGTATCTACCATTCACCAGTCACCGATGAGGCCGACAGCAGCGATGCGGTGTTGTAATCGGGAACCTCAGAATATGTGTGATGGTGCGTTGGTAGGCGCATCAAAATAAAAAATAAAAAAACTAGATGCAAAATTCACGTAGACAGGGGTGCTGCGATTCGGAATTTGGTGGTACAAGCGAGATCAAACTACCCAAACAAATATACGTCGTATTTCCTCTCTCATTCAACTCTCTTGATCTACGTACGCGATTTCAACACCGTCGCCAACCCCACGAAGCCGCCCAGAACGATCACAGGCCGAAGGACGCGGCCCAGATCGCGGAACACAGCTATCCAAAAGAGCAAGTTGGATCTGAAACTGGTGAAAAAAAAAAAAAGATATTCGGTCACAGTCCGGCGGTCCAGATCAGTTTTGTCTGGTGCGGTCAAAGGAGATTGGTGAATATTTTACCTCATGAGACGGCGAACGCGATTGTTCAGCATGTCGTACACGCCCTCGTGCAGGGCCTCCTTCTTGCAGAGGAGGACGGGCCCGTCGTCCGGCAGCACCCACGGACATCCACTCGTGGCCGGATCCGGGTCTGTCGCGGCGCGGAAGATGGCACCCACGACGCGCTCAACGGTCGTGGTTGGCATGCCTGCCGTGAGGACCTTCGTCTGCCAGCTGATGATGTTGGTTTCTGTGCGACGATCAAGACATGAGGTGAAGCCGGGGGAGGGAGGAAGGGCAAGACCTCACCTGTGAACCATGGATGGATGCACGCCGTCCGGATGTTTTCGCCTTCCACGATGGGATCTAGGGAGCGCATTAGACCCAACACGCCGTGTTTCGCCGCGGTGTACTGCTGTGCGGTGAATAGGCCAACCCAAGAGGCTGCAAGGCAGTAAAACTTTCGGTGTACAGCGAATAACGGAAAGTTCCTACCCATGGATCCGATCATGACGAGCGCTTTCAATGCGTCTGCAGGGCGGTTTCGCTTCATGTACTACATCCCAAGGTGCGCGGCTGACAGACATAACAAAATCAAGCGTCAGGGGGAGGGGCCTTTCTATCATTCGCGAGAGCGCGAGAGGCAACTCCTCACTCACTGTAAATAACGCCGGTCAGGTTCACCTCCAACGTCAGTAGCTTTGGTTTCGCGGGCTTGCCATCGATCAACTTCATGTTGCCCCAGCAAACTTGTTCGTTCTCGTCGATACCTGCGTTTGGGATCTGTGCAGAATATGAATATGGTCTTGAGCCGCAGCACCGACGATACACGAAAAGGGGGCACCAAAAGTGCCACACTCACCACAATGTCTACGGAACCAAACCGTTCAATGGCGAGCTCGAACAAGGCCACTTGTTCGTCCCACTTTGTGACGTCGCATTTGATAAAGGCCGCTTCCCTGTTGCAAAGGGAGTGATTACAGTAAGGATGGTTCGCCCGAGTTCCTCGATTTTTGACCAGAGACAAGAAGCAGGAAACCACACATACCCGCCTTCCTTATTGATGGCTTTGACGACGGCTTCCCCGCCGACCGCATCCAGGTCTCCGATCACAACTCTGGACCTGGGTGTCCAAGCAAAGTTAGTATCTGGTAACATTCAGTCGTGAAACCACTACGCGGATGGCTGAACCCTTCCACCACAACCAGCGTCGTGTTCCTCGGAGGACGAGAAGAAAGTGCCTTACCCATGCTTCGCAAAGGTTAGTGCGGCTTGTCTCCCAATACCACTGGCGGCGCCTGCGATAAACTCCTTGTGGGCCCTCTGGTCCAAAGAACATGGGTTTGGGACGTACCGGTAATAACGACTACTTTTCCCTGAGCACGCTCGGCGTAGGCGAAGAGTTGCTCGTCTGTTATAGGGGTAGGCATATTGGGAGAGCGAGCGAATAAGTCTGGATGTCAAAGCCTCCAACACACCACTCGTTTATGTACCACCCAGGCTGCTGGGCTTCGATGGCGCCGTAGGAATGTGATTGATGAGAGGAGCACATCGGTGAGCAAAGGGGGGGAAGGGGGAAATAGAATTGAGATCGATATCAAGGTGGCGCAGGTAAGGGCGAGATTGTAATTGTAATAGACATTGGAGGAAAACGTCTGGGTCTGGGCATGGGAATTGATTCTTCTTTCATGTCGCTCAGGACACAACCTCGGGAACACCGTGCTGAATGAGGCGGCGCAACGGCGCAAGTGTTGCGAGCGAGCGTTCGCGCGTTCCTATATCTTTCCGACGGCACTGGCAACCTTCATTACCGGTTATCCACTGTGACAGCGTGTGGATGGCGGTATCATGTGGACTCACCATCTTCTCTTCTCGTTGGAATGAACTCCTTTTCCGGTAAGCTGTTTATATGAATGACCGGATGAGTGAGAAATGCGGGACCCGCGCACTAAAAAGGTTTTGCCGATGACGTCGTGTGATTGCCCAAAGATGCTCTTTGCTCGTGATTTCCTGCGTCTCCACTACCGCGAAGGCAACCCAATACGTATACGTCCGTCTTGCTCTCTCTTCGTAACATCTGCGTTGGACCACGATCCGGCGGCAACCTGATTTAAGTATCAGTGTCCAGCTATCAGCACGCTAGGGCTAGTGCGTGCGCGCTCATAGAAGTGGCGTCCCCGCAGATCCCGACACTGCCTTGCTGGAGGTATGGAGACATCTGTATATCATCAGACTGCTATGAATGTCATCATTCTTCTCCCTCTATCTACGCGCGCCATACACCCTCAATAATCCTAACATTTGGTCTTCTGCTTCGCCCTGTGACCATCGGGAACAACAGCGGCGATGTATCCTCCTCCTCCTCCTCCTCCTCCTCCTCCCCCTCCTCCTCGTCACAGCTGTATCACATAGCGTAGTTGGCCATATTCATCACCATTCACCAATCACCGATGAGGCCGATAGCAGCGAGGCGGTGTTATCGGAATATGCGTTGGTAGGCGCATCAAACAGAAAAAGAAAAACTAAATGTGCTGGAGTACAAGCGTTGCCGCTTAGACAACACGCGCTCCTGTATGCGGGTGGGGTCCTCTCGTCTGGCGTCTATTCTCTCGCTCGTGCACGTGCACGATCAACAAAATGTATGCATAATTCACGTCACGTAGGGTTGTTGCAATTCGGAGCGGAGTTTGGTGGTACAAGCAAGATCGACTAATATATGTCGTATTTTCACTCTCATTCAACTCTGTTGATCTACAAACGCGATTTCAACACCGCCGCCAGCCCCACGAAGCCACCCAGAACGATCACAGGCCGAAGAACGCGGCCCAGATCGCGGAACACAGCGATCCAAAAGAGCAAGTTGGATCTGAAGCTGGTGAAAAAAAAATATTAATGCGGTCACAATCCGGCGGTCCACATTGGTGGATATTTTACCTGACGACACGACGAATGCGATTGTTCAGCATGTCGTACACGCCCTCGTGCAGGGTCTCCTTCTTGCAGAGGAGGACGGGCCCGTCGTCCGGCAGCACCCACGGACATCCACTCGTGGCCGGATCCGGGTCTGTCGCGGCGCGGAAGATGGCACCCGCGACGCGCTCAACGGGCGTGGTTGGCATGCCTGCGGTGGAGATCCTCGTCTGCAAGTTGATGATGTTGGTTTCTACGCAACGATCGAGACTGAGGTAAGTCGGGGGGAAGGAGGAAGGGCAAGACCTCACCTGTGAACCATGGATGGATGCACGCCGTCCGGATGTTTTCGCCATCCGCGATGACATCTAGGGAGCGCATTAGGCCCAAAACGCCGTGTTTCGACACGGCATACTGCTGTGCGAAGGTTGAACCGATCCAAGAGGCTGCAAAGCAGGTGAACCCTTCCGGTGTACAGCGAATAACAAAAGTTCCCTACCCATGGATCCAATCATGATGAGCGCTTTCAATGCGTCTGCAGGGTGGTTTCGCTTCATGTAGTACATCCCAAGGTGCGCGGCTAACATAACAAAATCAAGAGTCAGGGGGAGAGGCCTCTATCATTCACGAGACGATTCCTCACTGTAAATAAGGCCGGTCAAGTTCACCTTCAACGTCAGCAGCTTTGGCTCTGCAGGCTTGCCATCGATCAACTTCATGTCGCCCCAGCATATTCGTTCGCTTTCTCCGATGCCTGCATTTGGGACCTGTGCAAAATATAAATATGGTCTTGAGCCGCAGCACTGACGATACACGGAAAGGGGGCACCAAAAGTGCCACGCTCACCACAATGTCTACGGAACCAAACCGTTCAATGGCGAGCTCGAACAAGGCCACTTGTTCGTCCCACTTTGTGACGTCGCATTTGATAAAGGCCGCCTCCCTGTTGCGAAGGGAGTGATTATGGTAAGCATGGCTCGCTCGAATTGCTCGTTTTTTTTTTTCGCTAGAGACAAGAAGTAGGAAATCACACATACCCGCCTTCCTTATCGATGGCTTTGACGACGGCTTCCCCGCCGACCGCATCCAGGTCTCCGATCACAACTCTGGACCTGGGTGTCCAAGCAAAGTTAGTATCGGTAACATCTAGTCGTGAAACCACCACAACCAGCGTCGGGTTCTTCGAAGGACGAGAAGAAAGTGCCTTACCCATGCTTCGCAAAGGTTAGTGCGGCTTGTTTCCCAATGCCACTAGCGGCGCCTGCGACAACCTCCTTGTGGGCCCTCTGGTCCAAAGAACATGGGATTCGGGACGCACCAGTAATAACGACTACTTTTCCCTCAGCGCGCTCGGCGTAGGCGAAGAGTTGTTCATCAGTTATAGGGGTGGGCATATTGGGAGAGTCGAATATCAAAGTCTGAATATATCAAAGTCCCCCAACACCACCCGTTTATGTACCATCCGGGCTGCTGGGCTTCTTCGATCTTCGATCAAGCCGTAATGTGATGGGACATCCGCGGCGGGAGCACATCGGTGAGGTAGAAATAGAGTTAAGAGGGCGATGCGATATCAAGTTGGTGTAGGGCACCGGTGTGCGCTGGGCCCGGAACCCCCAGATTTGTCGTGGTCACCTCGTCCCTCGTTATGGGCAGAGTAGCCTAGACTGTCGGATGATATATAAACACTGTGCGCAGTCTCGTGAAGAGGCGGGCTTTGATCCCCGTTCACTTTCTCTCACTACCTCGTTAAATATGAGTGAGGGCGTTATAATGAAAATAGGCACGCCAATTTTCACTTCCGACGCGATCGAGTCGGGTATCACGTGCCCCAAGGCCAGATTCACTTGCCAAGCCAAGGATCAGATCATCAGAGCAGAGCAGAGAGATAATACGTGTTTTACACCAAGGAAAGCGTTGGTAGGCTGGTAGGCTACAATTGGAATTGTATTCCCGCTGTCACCCCGTCCCTCCTATCGAGCTATGAGCTATCGAGTAACCAGCCCAAAACCTGCAGCTCCGGTTCAATACTCCTTACCGACCGGTAGCCCAGCAGCATGGATGCGCCCCATGATCTCACGCACCTCCGTCTCCGCGAAGACCGCAGCCTCCTTGGCGACGATGAGCTTTTCTTCGAGTTCATCGGCTGACATCGGGCGCAATTCGCCTGCCTCGGTCTGTACCATGCCCAGCGTGTCAAACTTTTCCAGCGTTCCGCCTGAACGTGGCGCGAAGCCGTGTAAGTCCCAGCCAGAGTCATTGAAGGCGAGCACAGCGCGAACTGCAGCAGTGTTGATATCACGGTGGAGCTCCTCGAGTTTGGAGAGCTGCACCTCCATCCAGCGTGCACGGCGCTCGAGTGCAAGTGTAAGAGCGGCGACTTCGTCCTTGCCTGCACCAGCGTGCGATTTATCATCGCTACCGTCATCGAGAAAGTCGTCTCCCCTCAGCATGTCGCGCAAAACACCATCAAATGACGAGCTGTCGTCCCACGTTGTACGAGGGAGTAGTCGGAGTAAGTCGGATATCGTCTGTGTGAGTGTCTCGAGGAGCTGCTGGAATGACGAGACGGCATTATCGACAGAGCCAGAAGGCATGTTATTCGCGAACGAGCCGCCGCCAACGGAAAGTGCGGAGAGCGCGTGCGCCAGGGGACCGTATTCGAGCGTCATTTTGGATGCTGGATTGAGCTTCTGTGGGTCGAAGAACGGGTGATGAGCGATGTCCATCGTCGGATACTGGCGTTCGATCCCCGCCAATAACTCCCCGATAGACGTCGTCTCATTTATGGTCCTTTCTATGGATTGTCCACGAGAACTCGTCGAGCTGGTATCCCTTACGCTGCCGCTGGTTTTCTCAACGGGTAGCTGTGGCGCCTCCGAAGTAGCAGCAGACGGCAAGACGGACGGGGCCTCCGCCGGTAGGTCCTCCTCCTTTGGGATCCTGATAGGCTTGGCGACGGGACGATTTTTCTTGGGCAATTTCGACAAGAGGGGAACCTGACTAGGCAGGGAGACAGAGGGAACGGTTGATGAAACAGGAGCAGGAGCTGGTGTGACTTTGGAGGACTGTGTCGATTTAGCGTTCGATTTTCGTTTAGACACAGACGACGAGGCCGCTTCTACTTTCTGGGCCTTGGTAGTCAGTGATGCCTTCTTCTGCGCCTCTGTCTTGGCCGTCGTCTCCAAATCTCTTGCTTTTTCGCGTTGCCGTTGCTCCGCCGCCTTTTCCTTTCCCAACCTCTCCTGATCTCGTTCCCTCTCCAACCTCTCCTTCTCCTTCCCCCTCTCCTTCCGTTCTCGCTCTAACCTCTCTTTCTCAGCTTTCCTCTCAGTCCTCTCACGTTCCTTCTCTGCACGCCGCTGGGCACGCTCGGCCGCACGCTCGGCGGCAGCTGCTTCCTTCTCTGCGCGCCGCGTGGCCTTTTCATCCAGCTCGGTGCCGCAGGCGTCCAAGGAGGTTTCAGCGGGGAGCTCGGACGAAGCGCTGGGAGGCTGTAGGGGCTGCGCCGTCAGCGCGGGAAAATCGGAGGACGAGAGCAGCGGCGAGGGTGAACGCGTGGGTGGCACTGTACATAGAAATACGGACATTTCGGGATGAGAAAAAGAACAAGGGAGTATATGTCAGCGTCCGGTTACTAGATAAGCATACCAGAACGAGTGAGGAAGGCTCAAGGAAGCCCTTGATATAAGGGCAGTGGGAAGAGGGGTAGGATAACCAGAAGAATGAGGTGAGAAGAGGTCATTCATAGGCGACTTAGGCGCTAAGCTTGGTGGACGAGATCGCACCCGTGAAAGGGACGGCACTCAGTCCACCCCACGCAGGCTGCCGCCCTCTCAGGAACAAGAGGAAAGAGTACTCACGATCGTTGACCACAGTATTTTGCAGGCCTGGTGGGAACGCAAGGCCAGGTGGCAGGCCGAATGTTTGTTGAACATTTCCAAGCGCCTCTTGTGGTGACAGGAGTGGCACACCGAGGCCTGCCGACATGATCGCTGGGTCACTAAACTGAGATTGTTGCTGCTGGGCGAAACGGTACGGCGGCTGTTGATCGTGCTCGTGCTGCTGTTCTTGGTCTGCGACAGAAAATCGAAGGCAAGTCATGTTACATATGGCGACAGTATACATGGAGCGATGCAAAGCAAGTCCGATAGTCAACGACCGCTACAGTATTATGCAAAAAGTAGCCTCCTACCAACTAGTGTAGCATTCCGCGCTACATTCACACGCTGTTGCTGTTCCCGGCGGCTGTTCTGAATGAACTCACGAAGAGCGGCCTCGCTGACACCTGCATTCTGGTCGAATGGTTGAAACCGATTCGTCGACGGTAGGTGTTGGTAAACGGGGGCCTGAACCTGTGCCTGGGCTTGGGAAACCAAGGGAGAGCTCGTTGCAGAAACATTATGCGACTGGAGGGCATGAGGGGGATGTTGATAAGACGACCACTGTGAAGAGCTAAGCTCGCCCGAGCCCTGTCCGAAAAGCTGCTGCTGCCCATGGCCAATACTTTCACTCGGGCTCAACGGGGTTGATGAAATCAGAGGGCTTGAGGTCGCGCTCAGGTTGCCGTTTTGCCGAGCAGTCCTCGCAAAGCCAAACCTGGACATCTTCCGTGAATCGTCGCCAATTGCTGACCGTCTCGCAGCTGCCGCAGAATCGGACTCGTTGCTCTCTGCAAACGGGTTAAATGAACCAGTATAAGAAAGTGCAGGAGAAGCCTGGGAAGGCACAGGTGAACCATGTGGATCATAGATAGGACGTTGAGAACCTGGAAAACCAAGTCCTGGAGGATGGGATGATGTTCGTAATGCAGGAAATGCGTCCATAAACGAGCCGTGGAACGGCGAAGTAGCCTCGGGGAACTCAGGTGCATCGTCCACCATTTCTGCCTCAGCAAGTTTCGGGTCAAGGTTGAAACTGAAACTGCCAAACTTGCCATCCAATTCTGCCAGGTTCTGCAATGTACGATCAAAGTCTGGAAAGGGGCTCGTCCCGATGGAAGGAATAGTGGATTCGCGGCGCGCTTTGACGTCGTTGAGAAGGGCCTGGGCTTGACTTGACATTTGATAGGATGGGGCACCTGGAGGTCCGCGGCTACCAGGATGTGAAAGACCGGGAGGGGCAGCAAGACCTGGGGGAACAGCAGGCAGTCCTGGAGGGATCGCTGGTGTAGAAGGGGTAGGGGAAAGAGATGGTGCGTCTTGGGACCCAGAGCCTGGATCGGATTCGACGGTGATCGAAGAAGTCGGAGATCTTGGCGGGGGAATAGATGGGGATGCATGCTTCTGCCTTGTAGCCCTGTTGTTTGCTGGGGTAGATGGGCGAGAGGATGATCCGATCGAAGAAGCCTTCGCAGTCGAACTTCTGGTATCTTTGGATTTATAGGATGTTGGCAGCGCCTCCGGGATCTCAGGGGTTGCAGGGGTAACGGGACGAGGGCGAGTGCCTTTCTCGCCTCGCCGTGTGGACCGGACAGCGGAGGTTCCGATCGATCCCGGTCCTGTGTTAGCTGAGGACGATGCAATAGGCGCGCGATCATGGGACGACTTTGCCCACGCTGCAGAGCGCGGAAGCCGAGCTATGTGAATATGAATGAGATGTTCCTCCTACGTGCACGTGCACAAGAAATCAGCACACCTGACGACTCATCCGCCTTCTTGCCCAAAACGACGTTCTTTCTTGGTACCTCAGTATCCTTGATGGTATGTTGCCTGTCGTACTGCCGTCAGCTGGTAATCAAGCGAAGGCATCACCAAGACATGTACAAAGTGGTAAGGTCCTCCTTCGTGAAGCAATCCTTCTCGTCTCCCCACTCGTGGAGGTTCATGCAGTTGTGATCCGGGCAATTGACACCGCGCAAGAAAGACATGCAGTATTTGGTTGTACCGTAGCTCGCACGCATGATCTCGCTCCCACCGCCCGGGGATGCGGAACCATCAACAGCAGAAATACAGCGCGCGGCGTCTTCTCGACGGTGATATGTGATGTACAACCCTACGACTGGCGCTTGCGAGCCCGGTGGAGTTCGCTTGACCAATATGATCTTTGAAATGCGGCCATACTGGCCAAAATAGTCGTTTGAGCGCAAAGTGGATATCAACTAAAGAGCAAGGTGAAGGTGAGATTGAGATGTGTATTGAACGCCACATGGAAGGGCATACCTCTTCCTTGGCGAAGCGCGGGCCGATACCCACGACGTATACCACGTTGCGTTGCACTACCCTCACATTGGCCAGGTGGCGGCGGCCGAGTGCGTCAAGGTCCTTTCTTTCCCGTTCGCGCTGCTTTTTCTGTTGCGCCAAACGTCGTTGACTGTAGATAAGGAAGCAGTAGTTGAGGTCGGTTTTATCAATAGATAAGACAGAAGCACACACTCTTCCTTATTGATAGGCTTGAACTGGCCAATCTCGTCGGAGTAATCCCTCCTGCACGCCGGACACTTATTATTGAGGTTCATCCTGATGTGATTCCAACAGAATCGGCAAATCTATCGAATGAGACAGCAATCATATGATCAGAGAAGAAAATAGCGGAGTAAATGAGGAACTGGGCATTGCGCAATCACCTGATACTCGCACTGGCAAGGCTTGAAGTTCAGATCCGAGATATCCATTTCCTCGAGGCAAAGGGGACACTCCTTCGCTTCCTATTCGAATCACAAAAGACGTGGATGTACGATTAATAAAGAATGGACGGACATGGACATGGTATTTCAAGCAAAGAACGAACCTCTTCATCGCTCCAGTACGCGTCCTGTACGCCGGTGAGGACGGAGGACTTTACTTGGACTGGTCCGCCCGCGTGACCCACGGAGGTAGGAATAGAAGAATGGAGTTTGACAGAAGACATTGGACAGGAAATTGGACGCGGCAGAGGAAACGAGATGGAGAGGGAGGGGAAGACGTAGAGATTATAAAAGGGACGAAAGAAAGGGAGGCGAGTCCCGCGACAACGAGGCCAGGTGCATTGCCCGTTTTCCCACGCCCTGATATCTCTCCTCTCCTTACTTTTCCTGCTCTGCTCAATCTCATCTCTCCACTCCACCAACCACACCAATGGCTGATCCCGAACTCGCTGCCCTTCGTGCTGCACGTCTAAACCAATTGCAGCAATCCTCCGGCGTCAGCGGTGACAATGGTCAAAGCGGGGCTGGGAGCAGCGAAGAGACCGAAAAGAGGCGAGCGGAGGAACAAATGAGACTTGACCTCCTCGCGACAGCGCTTGAGCCCGCTGCTCGTGAACGCCGTACGTGTCATTACTTTGCCCTTTCGCTTATCCTGCCGCATAAAATGGACCGCGCGAGGTTTACAGTGTCTCGTATCGCTCTCGTGTCGCCTACGAGGTCGAGTCAGATCGAGTCTATCCTCCTGCGGATGTTACAAGCCGGGCAGCTCCGGGGACGTGTCAGCGAGCAACAGCTCATCGACCTGCTTGAACAGGTGTGTGTTGTAGCACTCTCTTGGCGGCAATTGAATGCTGCTCATAACTCATTAATACAGGCGGACGACGCACAAAAGAAGGCTTCGGGTCAGGGTACTATCGTGGTATGTGCCAGTCGCCGATAATATTACGTCCGGGGTTGTCCAGACCGCTAACCTACTGCGCTCAGTTCCAACGGCGGGTGGACTTGGATGATGACGATTTTGATATCTGAAGGTTACTCACATGTATTATGTAGTTCGCCCTCTGTTTCTTTTGATCTCCTCCAAATTGCTCCATGTTGCGGTACAAGCAATGAAATCTATTTATGCCTTTGTTTCCTTGCCCATCTCTGCTTCGCAGCTTTCACATCTCTCTCGAACCGGCCCTTCTTCCTCTGCTTCGGCCCCTCAGAAATATTGCCAGTGTCTTCCCGCGCCCTAACTCTTGACCGCGCAAGGGCACCTTCTTTGCGCCCCTTCATCCTCAGTTCCTCGTAACCATCGCCAGCAAGACCCCTGCCTCTGCGCCCTTCCTTTAGAACGTCCGCGAACTCATCCTCCAGTCCGCCACCTCTCCTCTTGCCTATAATGCCCCCTGCACCACCCAGTGAAATGTCCTCTTCGTCCTTCCTCCGCCGCCGTTCGTCCTTCTTCTTGAGGACCAATCGCGTCATGTTCTCCTCTTCGAACTCTTCCATTCGCCGCAACTCTCGCGCACGAGCGCTCTGCATAGAGGGAACGATGCCTAGCCCCGTGGCAGTTTCCACGAACGGCCGCTCGGGATCGAGGTAGGCAAGCGAGGCGAGCGCATGCGGGGCTGGCGGTGGACGGCGCGCACGAGTCTCCTTTGAGGTGGGCTCAACGTATGGCATCGGTGCCAACTTCGGGGGGCGGTATTTACCGCCCTGGGATGTCGCGTCTTCGCCTTCGCCGTCGTCCTCATCGGCGGCCCCACCCATAAGGGCTTCCGGATTTGGTCGAAACGCAAGCGGATCTAATCAGTCACGGATCAGCGTCCACCACGGAACAGGACAGAGGATAGACCCGCGGTGACATGGCACGCGCGGATTCAAGGCTGACCATTAACGACGTTATCGTCGGCAGGCTCCTCCGCGGCGATTTGGACGAGCTTTTCTATTTGGTATCGCATCTTGCTCTCTAATAATTTGATTTTTTCGAGCACAATGCGGCTCTCGATCATGGAGTCGACTAGGTCACCTGCATCCGCGCCTCTCTTGTCGCGCTCAGACGAATTGAACGGAACCGAGGGAGGCGAGCGGGCGTTGAGCGAATGTCCAAGCACGCGGTGTGCATGGAGGAGCACCAGGGATTGCATGTATGAAAGGAGCATATGGTGCTTCAAGGAGAGGAGGGAGATGCCGTCCTCAAAATCGAGATCGGTCGTCTTTTCTTTCCTGCGTTGATGGGTTGTAAATGTTCATAAATAGTCGTATCGTATGAGACGTGCATGTGGGCCATACTTTTCGCGCAAGTCCTGGATCAGCTCGCGTACAGAGGCTATGCTTTGAGTCATATCGTCCACGACATTGCAAAAGTTTTGATGACTTGAATCAATGACCTCCTCTGACATCGTAGTATCCGAGTTCTGCTAGAACTAGAAGAAGAGAAATATGTCAACGCACAATTCAGTGATGACCCATGTAGAACTAAGTGATCAGTTAACGGTTTTCTAGGCCGCCGCCTCTTTTTCAGGCGTAGTGCATAACAGCAAAGCATTTGCTCAGAGCCCAGTGCGCTTCATCCCTCTGTCGAGAATGGAAGTACAAAAAAAACGCACTGAATGTTTTTTATGATCCTGAGGCGTGCGGAGGATCGTGAGGGTGTTGCCAAGTGTTTTGTTGTGTGGTGACTGGATGACTCAACCAAAATTGGTAAACGTTGCTAGGTTGCTCTTGTGTGTTCGCTTCGTTGTCGCGCTTGGACCCGGCGTCTCTTGCGATAATTGGAACTTTGCTACCGTCACGGCTGCCCCACATTTGCGGCAAAATGACTCGGACTTCCGCGCGTGGTAACCGCCGCCTCGAGGCGATGGCGAAGCTGTGTTTCTCGCCGAGTGATGTCCGCAACAGGCCTGCATACCCACCCAGTGATTCGTCTGTCCCCTTTGTCCCCCCGTCCCCCCTTTTTTGTCCTCAGCGGGCGCTCCTTGTCGTCCCCTTGTGTTCCCTCCCTTGAAATAGATACGGTTCCCCACCGAAGAAGTCGCCCGCCATGTTCAGAGGCAAGAAGAACAAAGAAGACGAAAAGCGTGCCAACGCTTTTATAGAGTCGTTCAGGTCGCTGTCTCTCGCGGGGAAGGAGAGGTCGCGCCCAAACGCAGGCGTAGGTGCGGGCTCCAGCCCTAACCGCAACGACTTCGCGTCGTCCTCGCCCCATCTTCCGGTGGCCTCTGAACTATACACTCCACCTCACAACAATTCAGCATGGATACCCCCACCCCCGATCTTATACCCGGCCTCAGGCAATGTAGTCCCCAGGCAGACATCGCTGACGATGCTGCACGCCATCGCCGGATCCTTGCCCTCTGGCGCTCCTGCCACCCCGCCAAAGCGTGTCCTCGAGCAGCGCCCCGTCGCCGGTTCCTCGCTCACCCCTCCTGCGAGACTATATGCCAATACTCCTGTTCTGCGTCCGGGTCCTGACCCTTTGTCCCCGCCACCACCACCGCCATCATCCCGCGTGGGTCAAGCCAGGACACCCCAGCCTCCCAAGGTACGAGCCCCACCGCTCCCTCGCCGCGCGAATTCGGAGCCACCTTCCCCCGCTACATCGAGTAGTGCCGTTTCCATTGGGGGAACGAGACAGTGCAACGGGGTGACGGC
>QFFA01002675.1:0-11730 GCA_003316565.1 Russula foetens | reverse complement strand
AGGCCTCCAATCAACGTTGATGAGGGAAAAAAACTTTTGCTCACGACGTACTTCCCTCGTCGTGCTCGCTTTTGTTCCGTCTCCTTTGTCGCCTTTCGAATAGCCGCGTTGCCGTCCGTCCCGTCGCCGTCGTAGTCAGGAGGAAATAGGCGGTCGGGGATGGTCGAATACGGGGACCTTCTCCAAGTTCTCCGGTCTTTCCGGTACGTCTCCATCCCCCATTGTTTTGTCGATCTTGGCTGACTTTCTCAGGCTTTCACAGTTGTAGATACTGTGTCATTGTGATCGCCCTGTTGAATGGATCGTTGATACACTTCTCGGCCAGTCTCTGTGGGACAGTAGGAGACCTTGCGCGAACATTCGTAAATTCGCGGAGTCATCGAGTTTCATGCCAGCGCGACGAGCCATGAGCTCGAACGTCGCGACATACTACTCGTCCACGTGGTCATCTGTCATTGACAGTATCTTTAGTTCGTCCTGGGCCCATTCGCGCTCTGCATAGCCGACAAACGACTGCAGGAAGTCCTTTTCGAGGATGTCCCAGGCTGTCATGTCGAGGGGGAAGCGACATGATGATCATGCCGCGTTGAAGTTTATTGAGTCGCTCATACGCGCGCTCGCTCCAGCCTTCAATCAATGATAGGAGGTACGCGCAGGGTTTCAGTGCGCTTTTCATTACTGTGGCTTCTTTGTTCATCAAGGCAAGGTGTGTGAACCGATGAAATCGGTTCAGGAAGTTCCGTGTTCGCATGCGGTCGCCGTCGAGGCGTTCGGGGGGGCCGCCTTCGGGCTTTCCGGGGTTCGGACGCGTCTCAGTAAAGCTCAGAGAAGGTCATTCTAATGTCACGCTCAGGCCAGCGTGTCGTTCAATCGTTCGCTCGTTGAGCTTCAGATCTGGCGATTTGGGCTTCTATCGCTTACCTGGCGTCGTGGACTCAAGTGTCCTCTCGAGGATTTGAACTTAAGCTCTCGGGGATATCGGAACGACTGAAGGATTCGAGCGCGGAGACCGGACTCGCGGCGCGTGGGATGTATTCAAGCCGCGCTCGGCCTACTCGGGTACGAGGCAGACGCAAGATCAAGGCCCTTAGGCGAACATCGCACGTGGCAACTTCGAGGCCAGTTCGGAGGGATCAGAGAAGCTTTTAGAAGAAGCTCTTAGCGACTCGTTTGCAGCACGAGTCGACTTGCGTTGGAGGAGACTCACAGCGGGATTCAAGGGGTTCAGAGGGGTCTCACGCGTGTTCACACAAAGCAAAACAGGAACTGGCCAGTATTGTACAAGGAGAACAGGCTTGAAGCTTGTTCTCCGTCTCCGAGTCATACAGCGGATCAGGTAGAAACAGATGGGTCCCGGCCCGGGCGTGAGATAGCCTAAGTGGCTAAGTGGAAAGGAGGAAAGGAACGGTCCGTGACAAAAAATGCGTGAAAAAAACATTGAAAAAGGTGTGAAAAAATAGAGAAAGGCATGAAAAAATATTGAAAGTGTGAAAAAAAAACCATTAAAAGGTATAGAAATAAGCATGAAATCGATGCTGAAATGGTGTGGATTATTTGTAAATTCCTGGGGTGGATCTGCTGAAAATCTCATATGTTTTATTGCTGAGTTTCTTTACTTTTCAAGTTACAAAAGTTATGACCTTTGAACCTTACAGTTATGGCTCCTCAAGACCACTGAACTTGTACGCAAGTGTATGCCTGACCCACTCCGACTTGCCCAAAGCCCAGACCACCCAGTCGCGGACGACGTAGATGTCAACTGGTGTCCACGACCACCTCGACCTGATGACGGGAGCCATACCCACCGCACCTGCCATGAACTTCGTGACGCCAATGACCTTGACCGCACGGTGGCGGCGCAGGGCCATGTGCGCGCGCACCTTCTCGTCAGTTGCGGACGAGGTGCCATCCGTGAGAGCGGCCGCGAGGACGGGCCCAAGCGTAACCGCATCGCGCAGACCGAGGTTCATGCCCTGGCCGCCGGCGGGAGGGTGGATGTGCGCAGCATCACCGATGAGGCAAACCCTCGCGCCAATGGCACTCGCTTCGTCGGTGCTGCTGCCAAAGTGGGTGAAGAAGTGGTCGGCGGCGGCATAGCGCGTGCGGAAGCGCGTCGACCAGACGACGCTGTCAACTTTGTACGGGTTCGGGTTCCTTCGCTTGTCGCTGGAGAGCGAGGGAGGACCGAACTTCTCGATCAGCTCCTGGCAGTACTCCACCGATGACTTTGAAGGGGGTGCGCCTTCGGAGAGAGGTACGCCGCAGGCCATGCGGTGGACGGTCTTTCCGCCCGAGTCTTTTGAACCATCCATGGGATACTGGAGATGTGCCAAGGCCCAGAAACTCTCTTTGCTGACGACAGCATAGAACACACCGGGAACTTCAGGATTCTTATCGAATGTGATGTCGGCGATGACCATCTGCGCCAGAGTGTTCATTTCTTCGGGCTTGTCGGGGGTATGCGGGTCTACGAAGTTTATGCCGCATTGTTGGCGCACCTAACACTTACAGTCGGTACCTGACTAATATCAAGGAGAATAGAAGCACGTACGGCAGATTGGGCACCATCTGCACCGACGACGTATTCGGCGGTAATATATTGGCCATTCTCGAATGAAACATCCACGAGACGGCTATCATTGGGATTTTCGTGCATGTCCACAAGTTTGTAGGGGCGGAAGACAGGGATCCCGAGTTCTTCTAACTTTTTGTTGAGAATATCCTCGGTCTGGTTCTGAGGGAGAAGGACGTAGAATGGAAAACGGGTCTTCCCAATGAGCCCGTTGAAGTCCGTCGCCATCAAAAGCGTATCGTTTCGATCGTAGTAGTTCATTGAGGGGGTTTTAATCCCGCGTTCGACTATTGCATCAGCAACGCCTACAGTGTCCAGGGCCTACCGTGGCATTAGAGGAGACTACATCCGGAGTGATCATGAAATTTCACCTCCAGAGTTGCGGCGTGGATAGCCATCGCACGAGATGCAAGGTTACCGTTACCTTCTGCGACTGCTTCGACAATGGTCACATCTTTGACGCCAGAGTACCAAAGGGAGAGGGCGCATGCCATGCCGGCAGGCCCGGCTCCAACAATGAGGATTCGTGTGCTTGAGGGAAGGGACATCGTGGTGTAAATTGTGATGGTGAACATGGAGGGGCAGAGGGTTTAAATACATGGAGAAAGAGGAAAACCTGCCAGTGTGCCTCGACATGGCTCAGGCCTAGGGAAGCTTGCCTTGCATAAGATTCCGGAAAGGTGGTTCGTAAGTAATCTCCGAGCATATATATGGACGAATGAAACTGGACAGGCGCAATCATGATGCACCATGAGTTGAGTTGAGTTGAGGTTTATCTGCGGTTGCGGGATAGAGGTATCAGTTAAGCATTTTCGGTTCGGTCGAAGATGACGTATCGAGTAACGCCAGATGCGATTCCAGTACTTTGGATTTGGATTTTCTACGGTGTAAGGCGGTAATTTCCGACCTCTCGGCTAGTGAAAAATTGTGATGGCCTCTGCTCCCTCAAAACACGTCTGTTTGCCTTGAAACAAAGTGCATTCGGATCGCATTCAAAAGTAGAACAATACTTACTGTTTACTTTTTAAAAATAATTAAGCGCCTGTGTTTTTTGACCCAAAATTGTTACAAATTTCCAAATATCCATTTTCTCGGGCTTAAAACCCCTGTGTGAGCATACAAACATTTATTATGAACGTTTCCGACAAATTCTATCCATCCTGAGCAGCCAGATGCTGGACTATATCACCCAAGAGACCAACCCTACGATGAGACTTGTATTGCCTATTTGCGAAGGCTGCTTGCTTCGCATCGAGTCCTTTTCTGGAAGTCGCGTTATCTAAGCGATTGATGTGCCATTGTGCGCATACATACCTATACGCGTCCATGTATCGCCAGGTTTTCCGGAAGAATCGGCGGATTGTGATGAGGGGACATGCATCAAGACACTCTGGAACAAGTGTCTTTGCCGTCACAAACCTCCCATCAGCAGATATGCGATATCCTGAGCATTGAAGATAAGCGTGCCGCACACAATAAATATATGGGATGAACGCACGATGCTTCGCATACCCCCAGAGCATCTCAATTGCATTTAGTTCGCAATGAAATCGCGGCAGGAACAAGCATACATGTCCTGCTTCCTCGATGATGGATTGGATCATTGGTTTCTCTGACATGAAGTCCTCCTGCAGTGAGAGTACTCGGTACATGCAGCACCAATCATCGACCGCGGCGGATGGTGCCTCAGAATCAAGGACTGTTGGTTCATCTGTTGGGAGAATGTCCTCGTGCTGTTCCATTTCCTCCACCTTTTCGATGCGGCGCTCTGCGTCTTTGCGCACTTGGGACTTGGTGCACGATGCACACTTCTTGACTGCTTTGGTGCCGCGTGCCTTACAAATTCCATTGTACTTGTGCCAGACGGACTTCCGTTCCTCCAAGACAGCCTTGATCCCTTTAGGTTGCCCTCGGAGCTGCGGATCTTCATGGTCCTCGGGATAGCTCATATGTTGTACCTTCCCGCGTGTGTCTTCCTCGCCGGGTGCTGGATCCGGATTGTTCAGTGGGATGGTTGTATCACGAAGCTTCTTCTGCTTCCCTCCTGGGTAGAGATTCATTGAATTAACATTAAGGGAATCCTCTGCGAAGCCTTCATGTGCAGAGGACCGATCAAATACGAAAACGCCAATGCAGCCAGGGTGAGTGTATTGAAAGATCGATATCACGATCTTGACCTGCTCTATCAACTGCTTCAAGTCCCACCACGCGTCATGGCCCTTGCCTGGGTAGGTGATCTTTCGGGCCTCAAATGCTGCCAGGCGGTGGTCAGATGGAAGCTTGAGTTGCTCACGGATCTGCTCGTCGGATAGTTTGATCCGCCCAATGGTCTCGCAAATGAAGTCAGAGACATGGACTGCACGCCCACCACCTTTCTTCCGGATGGGCTGCTGATTGTCCATGAGCCATGTGCGCTGGCGGTACTCATTTGTATGGAATACGGTTTCATCTTGCACGATCAATACATGTTCCTGGTCTCCTGGAAGGAGTGTGGGTGGGACACGCTCGAGTGTGTTATCATCGTAAGAAGCTATCAGACTTGATAATATAAGCGTGCAAAAGTCAGACACCTGTGCTCGGGACATTGAACGCGTCCAACGTACCGTTCAAATCTACCGAAGATCTGCTCAATAAAACACTCCCTTTCCTTGATAACATCCGGGCGTTCATGGCCATCCACGTACACCCCTTTTCTGGCCTCCTTGCACTGATACCCGAGTTTAAATCTGAGCCATCGCTGGGCAGTTGACTCTGCGATGGTGGCATCGATTCCAAGCGCAGGCAGAATGACTGTGTTAACGTGGTGGCGGAAGAGATGGGGGGTCACAGTGCCAAGATCCTGGGACGCGAGGTACATGCGCACATTATGCAAGACCGATTCATTATCAAGCAGCGTGTGGTGTCCATGCCGGGTGTAAGACTTGGGCGGTGGGAGCTGCTGATGCCGGAGGAGATACAGCTCGTTATACCGGATCTGACGAGCGAAGTAGGGGCCCTTGCCCATCCGGCGCGCAATGGCAAGACTTGCACTGAGACAGGGCCGTTTGCATGCTTTCGTATTCCGGTAGTGTGCACGAAGCCTGACATACTCGGAGACAGCAACAAAATGCGAAAGACATTTGATTGCATACGTCGTATTGTTTCTCTTCGTGTCCTTGAGGCAGAATCGAATAATATCTTCAATGTTGGCTTTATTGTCTTCCGATTCCTCTGGGGTGAACAGGTTACGTGCGGAAATAATAGCAGGCCCTTGCGACGGAAGGGACTGCTGTTCTGAGTCCTTCGTCGCTTCCGGATCTGTGATCTCTGCCGCCTGCATTGCCATCGTTGTGATCTGCGTTCATTAAGATAATCAGATGCTATTAGCTTCTTATCGTGTTGGAAACTCACACGAAGCTCTTCCTCGAATACACCTTGATCCACATTCATTTCACTGTCATTGTTCCCATATCCGACATACAGATCCCCCTCTAAACGCTCGAAACAGAACTCTGCAAGCCTGTCGGCCAATTGATCGATTTCGCGCTCGGTTGCAGCAGGATCTGCTGCCAGTGGAGGTGCTCCTTGCTGTGCTGTGATCTCTTCGACCTCATGGGGTGAAGGGCTACGCTGCCGCTTCTAACCGGAATGAGATCCTTGTTTTCACCACTGTTCAACACTGAGGACACACACCTTTCTCACCACGAATGCATCGAGCGTGCTGCACCCCTCTGCTGCGCGCTTCAGGGCTGTGTTCCTTCTCCAGAGTGCCATCCTTGACTCTCCAGTGTACGCAGCCCTCCTTTTCGCCACTATTTGGCGTTTCTCTCGTCCCTTCTCTTCCAGGCGTAGGTGAGGAGGGAGAAACATCGAGTAGATTTGCTGGATCGCCTCTACCGATGACTTCACCCCATTTCCCCCTGGTATGTCCAATGCGCTGCCACTTTCCACATCTATCGTGGACTCGGAGTCGTCTGAGGGAAGGTATTCTGAACCCTCTGGGCTGATTGTGGGCGGCCTCGGCTTTCTAAATTCTGTGCGTGCGTTCTGGCGTAAACGCTTGGCAGCTCTGGCTCTTTTGCTTCCAAGGGGCATACCAGTCACCAATGAGTTTCAGAGGATGGAAGGTTATGGAAGAGCTAAGGCATGAACAAGGCACAAGACCTTAACAGACTTACAAACGTGTGGGGAGGCAGAGCCAAGAAAGGGAGTTGCGCACTTGCACATAATTCCGGCCTACCCATAGCCCAGAAATATGTGCAAATGCGCAACTGATCCAATGAGGAATAGGCTACACGCGCACCAGACATCGAGCGGCAATATGAAAGGGGGGGGAAGGTGATCTTCGTCGAATGAAGCGAATGCGGAGCGCCCCTCAGCTGATGGCACCAGTGCTTGCTGCGTCGTCAATCATATACCAATGTGCCTTCACGCACATTTACCACATGAGAACTACGTCCTGAGACCAAAGAGGTTGAAAAGAGCGGGCGAGAAGGGCTGACAAAAGGCAAGAGAGGGAGATGGATGGACGGGACGCAGGGGGCCACGAGGCGGCTCAGGCAAGGTGTGGTGTTCCTGGGGCTTGCCTCAGAGATCCCTGTGTTGCAAGTGGTATTGTGTGCCGCTCATGCTGCAGGCAACCATGGCTAATTTAGTGAACGAAGATCAAACCCAGGGGGGTTAGACCACACTGAAGGTCCGACGGTGGTCGCTTTATTGAGCGCACAGGGGATGGCATTGCAGCGAGGGTCGCCACGTGGCCATGTTTAGTGGCACTGTACCCCAGAAACGAGTTCTATTACGCTTTTTCTTATTGATTCGGGCCCCAAAACCTGGGCGCTTAGGTACAAATCCGGGATCCTAAATTGTTAAGCGCCCAAAAAACCGAAAATCTCTAAATCGATTTATTTTCCCTACATTACCGCCTAAACTCTGGCGGTTCAGCTGGGCGCTCAAAATTGCGGCCCCCACAGACGTGTTGCCAGAGAGCGCCTTACACTATAGTCCCACTGTCAGAAGTTCGTACTCAGCAAAATAAAAGATCTTGTATTAGCCGATGTAAAAAGCAAACATAAATCATGTGCCCCTGAAATCACGTGGAGCATGTGCGACAAGTGACATTTAGGTATGTACGCGGCACATGCCATGCCATTCTGCCTCCTCAATGAAAAATCGACGTACAGTTTTTTGTGTCCACGCTACCCGCCCCGATGATCGGCCTGTCCTCTCCAGGCAACCCGGCTGCGTGCGCATTTGCGTCGCTGTGCATGCCCGCGCCTGCCCATCCCCTTCCGCTGCAGCAGCTGGCCTCACTGAGGATTATTCTACTCGCACGAAGCCATCTGCGGTGGTCCCAGCTGCACATATCCCCCCAAGCGCTGCACCTGGGCTCGCGTTTTCGCGTTTTTCCACTGCTTCGCCTGTGCACGCATTCGCGCCCCATTCGACCGCCCCTCCCAGAGCAGAATAAGTGGGCCCTCCCCCCAACAAACATTCTGGGCTTAAATAATGCCAGGGAACGGTATCTCCCGAGCCCCACTCGACTCAGCCAGTGGCACGTGCTTTAGCGACACGTGATTTATGTTTGTTTTTTACATCGGCTAATACAAGATCTTTTATTTTGCTGAGTACGAACTTCTGACAGCGGGACTAGAAAATCCAAATCCAAAGTACTGGAATCGCATCTGGCGTTACTCGATACGTCATCTTCGACCGAACCGAAAATGCTTAACTGATACCTCTATCCCGCAACCGCAGATAAACCTCAACTCAACTCAACTCATGGTGCATCATGATTGCGCCTGTCCAGTTTCATTCGTCCATATATATGCTCGGAGGTTACTTACGAACCACCTTTCCGGAATCTTCTGCAAGGCAAGCTTCCCCAGGCCTGAGCCATGCCGAGGCACACTGGCAGGCTTTCCTCTTTCTCCAACTCAGAACAGGTGCTTGTGGGCATTGTCAACGCATAGCTTCCTGGCGTCAACCTGGGTCTCTTCGGCGGCCGCAACGCACCGCTCGTCGCGTTTGGAGAAAGCATGGTTCCCCATTTGTTCGTGATGGTGATGGAGTCAGGCTGATGTTGGGCTTTCTAGATGGCACTTGCCCGGCTGGGTTGGAAGTTCCAACCCTACGCGCTGGCGTAAGACACAGACTTCGAAGTATGAGAGAAAGTACACTCACTGGAAAGTGTATCTGCAACAGCGCTCTCTTCATCTTCTGCGGCTCTGCTGGCCAAGGTGCGGGAGATGTACTTGCGAAACGCAGGACCTG
The DNA here is from genome assembly GCA_003316565.1 of Russula foetens. Classification (NCBI taxonomy): domain Eukaryota; kingdom Fungi; phylum Basidiomycota; class Agaricomycetes; order Russulales; family Russulaceae; genus Russula; species Russula foetens. Next base: position 2,906 of record QFFA01002675.1, on the reverse strand, counting down.
TAGATTCGAGCATCTTGTCCACTTTTGACTTCTTCTGCGCTCCCCTGCCAGGCCGGAGGTTTTCACGCCCATCATGTCGGTGCTTCATGATCGCGCCTGTCCAGTTCATTCAACTGCCATGCGGTGCATATCTAGGTGGAGGTTGATTACGAACCACCTTTCCGAAGTCTTATGCAAGATCTCCATCCATGCTGAGGCTCAGGCTCCATGTATTTAAACACTCCGCCCCTCCGAATCGTTCCACCATCTCAGTTCCCACCATACGATGTCCTTCCCATCAAGTACACGAATCCTCATTGTTGGAGCCGGGCCTGCCGGCATGGCATGCGCCCTCTCCCTTTGGTACTCCGGCGTCAAAGACGTGACCATTGTCGAAGCAGTCGCAGAAGGTAATGGTAACCTTGCCTCTCGTGCGATGGCTATCCACGCCGCAACTCTGGAGGTGAGATCTAATGGCCACTCCGGATGTAGTCCCCCCTAATGCCGCGGTAGGCCCTGGACACTGTAGGCGTTGCTGATGCAATAGTCGAACGCGGGATTAAAACCACCTCAATAAACTACTACGACCGAAACGATACACTTTTGATGGCGACGGACTTCAACGGGCTCATTGGGAAGACCCGTTTTCCATTCTACGTCCTTCTCCCTCAGAACCAGACCGAGGATATTCTCAACAAAAAGTTAGAAGAACTCGGAATCCCTGTCTTCCGCCCCTACAAACTTGTGGACATGCACGAAAATCCCAATGATAGTCGTCTCGTGGATGTTTCATTCGAGAATGGCCGATCTATCACCGCCGAATACGTCGTCGGTGCAGATGGTGCACAATCTGCCGTACGTGATTCTATTCTCCTTGATACCTTGATATTAGTCGGGTACCGACTGTAAGTGTTAGGTGCGCCAATTATGCGGCATAAACTTCGTAGACCCGCATACCCCCGACAAGCCCGAAGAAATGAACACTCTGGCGCAGATGGTCATCGCCGACATCACATTCGATAAGAATCCTGAAGTTCCCGGTGTGTTCTTTGCCGTCGTCAGCAAAGAGAGTTTCTGGGCCTTGGCACATCTCCAGTATCCCATGGATGGTTCAAAAGACTCCGGCGGAAAGACCGTCCACCGCATGGCCTGCGGCGTACCCCTCTCCGAAGGCGCACCCCCCTCAAAGTCATCGGTGGAGTACTGCCAAGAGCTGATCGAGAAGTTCGGTCCTCCCTCGCTCTCCAGCGACAAGCGAAGGAACCCGAATGCGTACAAAGTTGACAGCGTCGTCTGGTCGACGCGCTTCCGCACGCGGTACGCCGCAGCCGACCACTTCTTCACCCACTTTGGCAGCAGCACCGACGAAGCGAGTGCCACTGGCGCGAGGGTGTGCCTCATCGGTGACGCTGCTCACATCCACCCTCCTGCCGGCGGCCAGGGCATGAACCTCGGTCTGCGCGATGCGGTTACGCTTGGGCCCGTCCTCGCGGCCGCTCTCACGGATGGCACATCGTCCGCAACTGACGAGAAGGTGCGCGCGCACATGGCGCTGCGCCACCACCGTGCGGCGAAGGTCATTGGCATCACCAAGTTCATGGCAGGTGCGGTGGGTATGGCTCCCGTCATCAGGTCGAGGTGGTCGTGGACGCCAGTTGACATCTACGTCGTCCGCGACTGGGTGGTCTGGGCTTTGGGCAAGTCGAAGTGGGTTAGGCATACAGTTGCGTACAAGTTCAGTGGTCTTGAGGAGCCGTAACTGTAATGTTCAAAGGTCATGACTTTTGTAACTTGAAAAGTAAAGAAACTCAGCAATAAAACATATGAGATTTTCAGCAGATCCACCCCAGGAATTTACAAATAATCCACACCATTTCAACATCGATTCCATGCTTATTTCTATATTTTTTCAATGTTTTTTTCACGCATTTTTTGTCACGGACCGTTCCTTTCCTCCTAGTGGCCGCTCACTAGTAGGCTATCTCACGCCCGGGCCGGGACCCATCTGTTTCTACCTGATCCACTGTATGACTCCCCTTCATGTAAATAAATGATTTGTAGTCGGAGAACAAACTTCAAGCCTGTTCTCCTTGTACAATATTGGCCAGTTCCTGTTCTGCTTTGTGTGAATGCGTGAGACCCTCTGAACCCCTTGAATTCCCGCTGTGAGTCTCGTCTCCGTGGATTCCCGTTCAAGTCGACTCGTATTGCAAACGAGTCGCTAAGAGCTTCTTCTAAAAGCTTCTCTGATCTCTCTGAACTGGCCTCGAAGTCGCTACGTGCGACGTTCGCCTAAGGGCCTTGATCTTGCCTCTGCCTCGTGTCCGAGTAAGCCGAGCGCTTGATTAACGCGCCCCGAGTCCGGTCTCTGCGCTCGAATCACCAAGTCGTTCCGATATCTCCGAGCGCCTAAGTTCAAATCCTGGAAAGGACACTTGAGTCCACGACGCCCAGGCAAGTGATAGAAGCCCAAATCGCTAGATCTGAAGCTCAACGAACGAATGATTGAACGACACGCTGGCCTGAGCGTGACATTAGAATGACCTTCTCTGAGCTTTACTGAGACGCGTCCGAAACCCGGAAAACTCGAAGGCGGTCCCCCCGAACGCCTCGACGGCGACCGCACGCGAACACGGAACTTCCTGAACCGATTTCATCGGTTCGCCTTGCCTTGATGGACAAAGACGCCGCAGTAATGAAAAGCGCACTGAAACCCTGCGCGTACTTCCTATCATTGATTGAAGGCTGGAGCGAGCGCGTATATGAGCGACTCGATAAACTTCAACGCGGCATGATGTCGCTTCCCCCCGACATGACAGCCTGGAGCATCCTCGAAAAGGACTTCCTGCAGTCGTTTGTCGACTATGCAGAGCGCGAACGGGCCCAGGACGGGCTAAAGATACTGTCAATGACAGATGACCACGTGG
>QFFA01002669.1:0-29795 GCA_003316565.1 Russula foetens | reverse complement strand
CCAGAGCCATCTGAGGCACAGAGTAGATTCTCGGAGAAATCTATGTTATATATCAACGGTCACCCGCTTCACAATACAAAACTGTTAGTTTAGGTTACGCGAGTTCTTTCTAAGTGGGAACGAAGCTCTCAGTTCTATGGGACAAAGCTTAGTCGTCAAAATTTGACTATAGAGTATACTGGCGCGCCGAGTTTGGCCGCGCCTTCGAGCGAGGTGACTTCCGCAACAAAGAGGTATTTCAGCACTGTGCCACCTTGCTTCGTGGCGAGTTCGCCTGCAGCCGCAGCCGATCCACCTGAAAAATATACAATGGTTCCCAGGAGGAAGAAGGCGGTGAGTGTGTCAGTGGTTTCCTAGTAGCCAATGCTCGGGAGACCGAGATCGACGCACCCGTGGCAATGATGTCGTCGACGATAATGACCGTCTGCCCAGATTCAATGGCATCCACCTGCATCTCAAACTCGTCCTATCCGGGGGATACATTATCCCCACCAAATCAAAGAGATCAGCCACTAGGAACGAGCCCAAAGAGAGATTGGATGTAGGGGAGTCGAGTCAGGTTCCCCGTGGCGTTCAACAACAACGACCACGAAGAAACAAGAAAGGAAATAAGGGTGAGGGGTGGCGATGTGAAATTCGGGCTTACCGTTCCGTATTCCTTCTCATATGCAGCTTGCGAGCACTCGCCAGGCAGTTTCCCTCGTTTACGCACGGGCACGAAAGCGGCGCCGAGTCTGAGGGCGATCACAGGGCCAAGGAGGAAGCCTCGGGCGTCGAGTCCGATGACGACATCGATCCTCTTGTTGGGGGAGGTTGGTACGATCTCGGATACGAGGTGATGGACTAGGTGCGTGACGAGGGCCTCGAAAGCCAAAGGGTTACGGAGAATTGGCAGGATATCACAAAATTTTAGACCCTGGAAAGGTCTCAGTGGGGGAGCAATACGGGGAGGATCTACACTGTGCACCTTTTTTGGAAAATCTGGGTGGATTTTGAAGAACGATTTGATGTATTCGACGTCAGACATCATCCACTCGACGGGCGTCTCAATTCAAGTGGCTCACTGATGATAAGCGCGGTCCCGCATTAAAAATGAACTTATCAATTCGACTTAGTTCAAAGTTCCAACCCCCCGCTCAACTGGTAAGGCAGTGTATCATGTATCATGATGCTCATAGATTGCTGATACCCTTGCTGTATGAGAAGAAAAAGTATGGCGGTACAAAGACGTGTAAGACGTGTGATATTTTAGACTGTTACACAGATTCAAGAACTTCTGGCTCCTTGAAGTCCTTCGCAATCCTTGTACCTGTCTCCTGTAAAGATGTGAACCAGCGAACGAACAAAAAAGATCCCGAGAGAACGTACGTCTGTTGACTCGCCGTGAAGCTCGAGTAATTTTGATACATCGAACTTCGGTGCCTTCAGGATCTTCGCCTTGTGGATATACACGTTCTGCAGAGGATAGATGCTCCGCGCAGCCTTCTCAATCTCCCTCCCAATCGCTTCTGGAACAAATTTTTGTACCAACTCCTTCAGATCACAGCTTGTCGCCTCCCGTGTCATGATCTCGAACATCTTCTTCCGGATCTCCCGAATCTGACTCGTCTGGGCATACGTCGTCTTCCGCACCTGCGATTGACGGCGCTTCGTAAATCCAATGGCGAAGAGGCGGAGAAGGTAACCATCAGTCGTCTTGACATCGACATGCGCCTCGATGAGAGTTTGCCATTTGCGCACAAGAGAACGGAGCTTGTCGGAGGTGAAGGACATGCCATGGAAGTTGGTGAGGCAATTCTTTCCCTGGACTTCGTCGATGCGAAGTTTAATCTTCCGGAAAGACTGTTCCTCATCCTTGTTGAGGTCACCGAGCGAGACCTCAATGATACGACCTTTTAGTGAGTCGTTTGCATTTTCTACAAGCAAACGATGTGAGAAGGTGAGCCGTAAACTAGACGTGTCGCACGTACTCAATCCCTGAGAGCGATTCACAAGAGTCTTCCCCACATTCCGTACCTCGAAGATTGATGGGGCTTTAATGTCATACCAATCTAAAAAATCCATTAACATTGATGTTGTCAATGGAATGAAGCGGACGCATACCCTTGCGCGAGAAAGGGTCGACGACCTTTTTCTTGATACCCTTCTTACCCTTGGACAATCGCTTGTTCTATGCGACAGAGTAATGTGAGATTCAGCGTTCGTAGCAAGTTTCCCCGATACGCACCTTTCCTACGGCCATGGCTGAGACGAAGAGAGGGCAAAGGAGACCGTCTAGGCCAAGCCTTGTTTTGAGATATTTCGAGCGTTGATTCGTGTCCGCGTGTCCCGTCGACCGTCGAGTGTCCTCTGTGGCTTCTGTGGCTTTGAACCTTGCTGACACAAACTACATAGTTCATTCCCACGCCGTATGGCCTCTTCATCTACTCTCACTCGCCCTCAATTCGAAAGTGCTTCTAAGGCACTCATCACTAAATATGTCCATTCAACATCGTGTTCTTTGAATGTCTCTGGATTGAAAGGATGGTCATGGGAAGAACACCCAGTGTGCACACTCCCCAGAATGTCAACACAATGCTCTGTTCTCATCGAGTTCTCAGACAGTCCCAGGGCTTGGCTATTTGTCTCGCACTGTCACAATACAAGGCCGCGCTCGAAATAGAGACAGTGGTCATTCAGAAGATGATCTTCTAGAGACAGGGATGACTGCAGAGGACCCTGCCCTGGCGCCCGGCGGTGAATCAGGATTGGTTATTTGCGGTCAGAGTGTTGCCTTTTCTCCAACGTTTCAGGTTCCGGTATTCTACTTCACCGTACATGATCCCCGTGCGTAACATTTTTTTTTAGAAAATGGATCACTGAGATAAGAGGTGTTTGCAGATGGTTCGCCACTCGTCCTCGAAGATATCATGAATACGGGCCTACTTCATCGCCATACATTGCCTCAATCTCAAGTCACATCATTTGCACTGATACAAATAGATGCGCCCTTTCCGCTGCTGTCACAAGGGGATCACCCCACCTTAGGGACGCCGGCATGGCTTATTCATCCGTGTGGAACGGGTTTGGCTATCGGCGAGTTGATCGGAGAAAAGAGCGCCGAGGGTATGCTTGAAGGTGTTGGCGACGAGTGGTTGATCTGGCTGGAGACGTGGTTCATGATGCTGGGGAACATTGTCGAGTTGTGAATATCCCGTGATAAACTTGTCGGATCTTAGACATTGCCAGCTAGCCGTCACTATATATAAGGCGGATTGCCACCGGCTCGACACCGACGGACTGTCTTGAGCTTCGTTCCTTATTAATCGGCAGCGTTTGTCAGTCAGTTGGGTATGTTACATTCGGTCCGTCGTACGAGACTCGCCTCTGATGCGATTGGTTCATATCCGGGATGGTCGCATTTCGGCTGATGACAGTTGCACATAAAAGGCTCCCCGAACACAATGTACCTTTCTCGTCTATCCTCAATTACTCGCCCTGCTTTCTCCTCTCGCCTGATCTCCCTCACCACCCGCTCAATGGTACGCTCGTCCTCGCTCCCTCGTTTATCACAGTTTCCCGACGATCCATATTTTAGTCTTATAACGGTCCACACGAAGTTGTGATTGTCGCCGCAACCCGCACGCCTGTCGGCTCCTTCAATGGTGCCCTCAAGTCCCTCACCGCACCCGAACTCGGCGTCGTCGCCCTCAAGCACGCCCTCGAGCAGTCCAAAGTCGAACCCACATCCGTAGAGGAAATCTACTTTGGCAACGTCGTGCAGGCCGGCGTCGGCCAGTCCCCTGCACGACAGGTTGCCCTGGGTGCAGGCCTGTCGGTCAATTCTGATGCGACGACCATCAACAAGGTCTGCGCGAGCGGACTCAAGACCATCATGCTCGCATCTCAATCTATTGCCTCGGGCTACAAAAGTGTGGTCGCTGCTGGTGGTATGGAAAGCATGAGCAATGCTCCGTAAGTCGCTCCAGTTGTGAGCTCGCCAGTGACGGCTCATGCAACTACATGCTAGTTTCCTCATCCCCCGACAGAACCCCAACTTTGGTAAACTTGAGGCCAAAGACTCGCTAGAGAATGACGGTCTCCTCGATGCGTACGACAAGGTTGCCATGGGCAACTGCGCCGAGCTATGCGCAGAGAAGTACGGAATCACCCGCGAGTCGCTCGATGCGCACGCCATCGAGTCGTACAAGCGTGCGGAACGCGCATGGAAGGCGGGTGCATTTGACGCTGAGGTGGTTCCCGTCGTCATCAAGGGCAAGAAGGGTGACACGGTGGTGAAAGAAGATGAGGAATACAAGAGGGTCATCTACGAGAAAATCCCAACACTCAAGTCTGCATTCAAGCAAGGCGGTTGTATCACTGCCGCTAACTCATCCAGCATCAACGATGGCGCTTCGGCTCTCATTCTGATGTCTGCGGAGAAAGCAAAAGAGCTTGGTGTTAAACCCTTGGCCAAGGTCATCTGTGAGTAGTCCACGCAGGTCGACTTGATGTTCGATGTGTTGACATGTATATAGCATATGCTGACGCTGGTGTGGAGCCAAAATACTTCCCTGAGGCTCCCACTGTCGCGCTTCCTATTGCTCTGGAGAAGGCAGGTTTGAAGCCAGCGGACATCGCCGCGTGGGAGGTCAATGAGGCCTTCTCTGTCGTCGTCCGCATCGTTGAGAAGGTCCTTGGGGTTGACCCTTCGAAAATCAACGTCAATGGGTGCGCCGCGACCTTTTCTAGCTCATGCATCTAGATCCTAATACGATGTGCTTGTGCAGCGGCGCCGTTGCTCTCGGACATGCTATCGGCAACTCAGGTTCCCGCATCATTGTCTCCTTGGTGCACACTCTTAAGGCCGGCGAGTACGGCGCTGCTGGTATCTGCAATGGGGTTCGTTCTAGGCTTACCTTGATTGCATTCAAAGACTCACTTCGAGATTTCAGGGCGGCGCAGCTTCGGCACTCGTCATCCAGAGGCTATAAGAGTAGCATCGGACCGTCCTCGCATTGTGCTATACATTTATCGATCCGTCATTGTAAACACGTAGAGCTTCATCAACATGGCATGAATTCACACGGGAGCTTGAGGCTAGCTTTGCCCCCGCGCTCGATCACTCAACAGTGGTTGCATAATAGTCTAACAATCATCAGCGAAGGCAGAGCATGCGAAGGATCTGCTGCTAACTCGGACGTTCTATCCTGGAGCACTGATCAATGTCAGATATGCGCTTATATGCCCGAAGAGTGTCCCGCCATCAACCATCAACATTGCTCTATAGTATTAAGTGTGCTGTGATATGGCTTCACTGCACTTACTTAGTAACCCTTTCTCGAGGGACCTTGGCGATTGTCCTCTAGTTTCCGACACCCGCGTACATTGTCGCATGGACTTTCAGACAACGAAGATCGGGAGCACCGCGTTTGACCAAAAGACCGTTCGTTGTGAGGTCAGATGAAGTCAAGGACGTGCTGTGAGATATCCAACTTTTGCTAGTCATTTTGACAAGGCTTGGTGAGAGTATTGGTGGTGGTGGCATAGTCAAAGTATTGCATGCTCTCGATGAACCTAGGATTTGGCCTGGTAACATTGCATTGGTGATCATGGGTACTTGTCCACCCTGCGACAACTCAGTCAGGATTCGGACATTGTCAACAACTTCACTAGATGATCGAGGACTATCGGACGTTTATCGATGCTTGCGATGGGGGTTGTGCTACGTCGCGCAACATCCCGACAGCTAGTAGAACTTATCCTCGTTCTTACTTATTGGACAGCCGACGTCCGTCCCAGCCCTCGGTGTAGAAGGCTGTTACTGGCTGCATGATGACGCCGACTCTTTCGTCGACATACCAACGACGACCCACCTTCAAGGTTTGGTACTGGCGTTCTCTCGCTCCTCATCTTCAACTTCTCTCTCCCTCTCACCAACTTCTCTTCAATCGGACTCACCAGTGGAACTCTGCTTTTGTTTAAAATATCATGGCCATACTAGATCCTTATACTTCGAGACACGCCTTAGAACTACGCCAAAATACCAGGCCAGAATGAAATCAAGTTAATAAGCTACTGACACCCGGCTCGGAGTACCACCCAAGCGAAAAATAGGAAGGGAAATACTGATACAGGATGGTGGTGCCAACGGCCTCCATTCCAAAAAAAATGTGTGTAGAGATGGCATTCGCAAAAGTCCCGTCATCCTGTCAACCCTTAGTCCAACTTGTGATAGGTCTAAAACAATGCTGAGTCTTGACTGAACATATAAAATCGATAACGGACCTAAAGTGATCATCTCAGTCATTTCTCCATGCCTATCTGCTATTGGAATGGACTTGAAGTCTCAGATGGATGACCGTTATAGATCTTTGGCTCCTTGTATTGGGTCGGCAGCAGTGCTGCCAGAGATTCGATCGTCTTCGAGAGGGGCAAGATGGGGCGGTGGAGCGATTGGGGCAACTTGAATGTTATCGAGTGCCCCACTAAGTGTGTGACCGCGTGATCCAGATTTGACGTAGGTTCAGCGTCAGGTGGGATGACGAATGAAATAGCGTCATAGTCATAATGGTGATGGTGAGCAGGAGACGTGGTGATATGATGAGCCGGAGCCGTCCCTGCTGTTCTGCCACCACCAACCCCACTCAAGTTAGATGCAGAGTATATGCGGTGGCTGTGGATGCTACACAACTGTGTGGCAGAACCTTGATGTAAAGCGAGGTAGATAGGCCGAATCTCCCTGTCACGTCGTTGTAGAATAATTTCATTCCACAAACCACAGAAGTCATGTCGTAACCCAGGTAGAGTATCTTGAACATTGTAATTTGATCCTAGCTGCTAAAGTATATGTGATAGAGGGAACTCCTCCCAGCTGGCCTTGAAAAAGTTGCGAACGAACTGGTGAGTAAAGTGGATCAGGTTGGCAAGTAACACGCTGTCGCCATGGTCGAGATAGCTTCGAAGGACGTATTCTGATATGCCCAAGCGATGCATGGTGGGTGAAAACCAACGCTCACTGCGTTGCGGTACGTTTGCGATGATACAGGCAGTTATGCAGTTATGCCTTGTGCAAACCAAACAAAGTCGTTGTTTGGTCGACGTTATGGCCCCAGCTTATCAAAGAGTGTCCTAGTTCGACAGATCGAAACAACGTGGGCTGATGTTTAAAAAAGATATTGAATATTCTATCTGCCGCATTGGAAAGGTGCGCGGCATCGATGGCCCTGACACAGATTACGAGCCGCTGCATCTTGGTTGTTTCGGAGACTAGATTGGATGGCCAAGTGCGCTCCAAGAATCCGCCCAAAACCCAGGCCACCGTCCAACTCCTCAGGCTGTCTAGACTGGATTGAGGGTCATCAACCACCTTTGAGTTAGAGAACCCAGGAAGTCCAGCAAAAAACCGCGCTAGTTCGTGATCCTCATCCAAAGAGTCGTAAATCCACATCAAGGCACGGTCATCAATCTCAGATGGTGCCTGGAGAGCAGTTCTTTCGAGTTCCTTTTCCATACTCTGTAAAGTCCGTCGCCGATAGGTCCACATTAATTGGCGCACGCGTTGCCAGGCTACTGTATGTCCTCAAGTTGCATAAAGTTGCGATCCACAGGAGAATTCGGGACACTGTGAACCATATTCTGGTGTAAAGATACCATGCTGAAACATTGGCATGAATGTGATACACATGTACATGCTTGTACAAAAAACCAACCCACGATATGGTTACGTTGAAAACCGTATGATTGATATTGAAAAGGAACACAGCGAGGCCCGCGAAGAAGAGGAAAAGAGAGAGGTGTAACAACGCAGGCAATGCTTCGACGGTCCATGGAAGGTGAAGTTTGTCGATGCCCTCCGCAAAGAACGCCCGGATCCGTGCTTGTCTGTGGACTGTATCGTGTCTAGGTGGCCTTCATGTGCCGACGCGCCCACTGCTGCAGTAACGTCGCCTAAAGTGAAGTGCGTGTGTGAGACTGATGGCCAAGCTGAGAAACCAGAGTGAGTTGACCCATACAGCAGAGGTTGGTGGAGAAAACGGAGTGGACGGATTGGGATGTGTGGGAGGAATAAGGACTTGGGAGCCATTCGAATCGGCGAGGATTTGATAATTGTTTGCAAGGTAGAACGCGGACATGTCCTGTGAATTTGGCTTAAGGTCCTGCACAGACACAGCGACTAATGCTGCGACAGAGGCAGAAAATAAACCGGTCTTCGACCTCGGGGTGAATGCGTGTAGAGGCACCGCACGTAGAATGACGACTCACAAAGATCAGAATACCGTCTGCGTCTCCTTTCCAGTTCTCCGTCATCTCCTTGTCCTCTTCTCCAGCCAGCTACAAGTACATCGAAAAGAGTGGCCCTGATCCATCGACAAATACTGATTCTCCCCAGGGTGGATCACATGAGCTTGCGGCACGCTTGACGCAGGAGCGGGATGAGTGTCATGTTCGTTGATTGATCTTTATTTCGGGTGGATTTTGGATATCGCAACGCATTCTCAAGCAAGACGAAGGAGAATTCACCTGATGCCAGTTAGTAGAAAACTCGTGCGTGCGCGTGCGACAGTCAAGGGTCACGTGGTAGATTATACTCGTGTAGGAGCATGTGACTGGAAGCCGGCCGGTTTCATGCCCGGGCCGGGGCCTTAACGGCCTTAACCGGCGTGACTGCGGCGCACAACTTGGACATGAACAATCCGCAGGCTGTTCTTGTTGAATTAACTCGACAGGTGAAGTTCTATCATACAGCGCCCGTCTCACACGTACAGCGAATATCTCCTTTTTGTCCAGGAAGTCTCACTGCCTTTCTGCGTGAAAGCAGCCTGGTGTCATCAAACGGCACCAGTGCCTGTCGCTGGCTGTATGTTTGTATTTCCATCCATTGCCTGCACTAACTGCATTCATTTAGTTGGTCTCGGCTTGCAATATCCCCGTAGTGACAACAAATGGACTGAAATGGGCCACAGCTCTCGTACTCGTGCAGACGTTACTCAGGACCTGGCTTTGATTCGAGAGTTCGCTCTGACTATTGATGACGTATCGAGTTTAGCCTTGACGCTGGGCACCCTAGACTAACATGATGACTGATACCTCATCAGCTCCATCAGCCAGCACTCCATTGGGTTGATTATCCTGCTTTCTGCCCCATTAAGACCAAGTATCCTCTTTGGGACTCCCATTTTTTGCGTTGGTCCACCCTACTTTGATCACCGAGATCCCATTTGGAAGTGAAGTACAATGTGTGCTTGATAGTGCAAACGCAAATAAGAGGTGTGGCCTTTGATCACAACGTATATCATCGATATCGATGACGACGATCGCGTTCTCCAGCTTGTGGGGAAGGTGCGGCACGTGTAGATGATAAGGATAGCCTTTGCTAGAGGAACATGAACGTAAGTGATCCATAACAGAACTGATTTAAGTGCTGTGGCGTGGCAGCATCAGACGAAGTTCTTTTGGGATGAACAAGCATTCCCATGCATGAAAATCTCTATAGCCGACGAGCGATAAGGCATAGTTTAATTATAATCACACAAGGTGAACCCCCGTTTGAGATCTGTGCGGTACGAAGCGTGGCTAGCTATAGGATCCCAGGTCAAAGTCCAGACAGTCTTTTCACCGTACGGTCCCAATTCACGGTATACTTTGACCTCATTCGGATTGATGGATCTATTACCTGGAGTCTGTAACACTCTACTTGGCGTCCTTTAACTGTGTGGTATAGATTCCCGTCAATGGACAAACGGCAGCTTTTCTCACAACCGTTTTCTCATACCTGACAACAATTATGAGAAACACCAAGGAAGTGCCTAGATACGCCACTGACAAGCGAACCAGATATTACGGCCCTCACTTGCTATCTAAGGGCTAATCTCACCGTGTAGGGCCTATGCTAATGTCACCCACGACTGTAGACTCATTCGGTTTCATCCTTCACATTAAGGTTCTTGATGGGTAGAAGTGATCTATTCAAGTGTTGGAGGTTGGAGTGTTCAAAACAAAGCAAATTCAGGCATGTGCGAGTCCCCCTATCATACCTATCTCGATCCTTATCACACTTCTTTGTTGCCAAAAGGGGCAGAGTGATAGGTCGTGCCCACCTCCTAATCGGATGATGGCTCACATGTTCAAGTTTGTTGGTGGCACGCCGCATCTCGGTCATGCGACCAGCGCCTCTGAGTTCCTTCTACGTCATCCATAAACGAAGCAAAGCGCACCCTGTACGGCATCCCTGCAAAGTTATTTTGAAGAACGGCCTCACCAGTATTTTCGGGAGCATTATAGATTCATGTGCATTCGGGCCAAATATGTCTTCCCTCGGGTCTAGGTTTTCTTATCCTACAATGGGCCATCACATTACTTCACACGAGTATTATTTTCTGTTTCTTAGCGGCATTACCATACTCGTAGGCGATGGCATGTGGGCTTTGATGCCAGATTCTCCGAGCTAAGGAGAAAAGAGGGACGAACAATACCTGAAACACGAACAAGGGAAGGTAGCCATACGAGATGTTTGGACCCATTGTTCGTCCTTCTTAGAAGTTTAAACGTCTAAGTACTAATTTTAAGTATTTGTCCGACTCACCTCAGGTCTCGTTGATTAATATCCATTGGTGCGGTGCAGTCAATGACCTTGTTGTGGAAGCCTTACCTCTCTAAGAAGACCCAAGATGATTGTCCAAATAGGGAGCCATGATGTCGGTCAAGGCGGACGTTCATCTTGTCCTCACTCGGACCAATACAAGGGTGTCGTGTCGCAATTACACCGCACGACTTACTTTTCAAATAGGTGTCGTTTCGGATTGACAATCCATGCGGCGATGACTCTGGCAACCCCGAACGTCGGCAGAGATATTCCGTTCAAAAGACGCGCCTTTGTCTATCCCACCGCCAAACAGAGAGCAATTGCTACCAGTAGAAGATGACTCAGAGAAGGTACACTGTACTGAAACAGTAACAGTAGTGATATACGGAGAGGAAACAGCGCAGGTTCAATAGCTCTACGACGCTTAAGTGTCTCTATGTGTGATCGATGTGATCACTCGACAAGTTGAATGAGGTGCCGTGTGATTTATCCATCTCCGAGCCACGTCATACTTTTCGGTTTAACGTCGGGTGACTCGGGTCGGGCAGGGAACAAACTTACACGTGTAATAGCAATTAGACTCGTACCTGATCGTAAAGGCAAATACTTTGCCTCTTTTGGACATTGATGTCATGTAGGGACTCACTACTACTCTATCTTATATCATACTACCGCTGCCTGAACCCGCCAGTGACCTTTCCAGTCGCAGCGTTTCCCCACCTCGTCACTATGCCGCCAGTACCTCCGAAGATTCCACATACCCAGCACCCATCCGAGGCAGCCACACTAAATGCATCAAACCTCGAATTGCTTGCCGCTCCTCGTGAAGGAAACCGAGTGCAAGAATTCGTCGCGTCCCAAACCAGGTATGCCAAGGCTCAAGCGAACGAGGGACGCGCCATGCGCGCATCCTGGGACATCGGCACGCCAGAGAAAGACAAGATGCGCTTGCACCATATATCCGCTGGCTTCGAGACGCCAGTGCTCAGGCCTCGGGCAGTTCAAAACAGCCGAACTGAGCCCGACCGTCGGTCTGCCTCCCAACCCCATCCGAACCCAACCATCAACGAGCCAACTCCGCAGTCGCCGGAGCTAGTCAAGAAAACCAAATCTACATCAGCTATTCGAAACGCAGTCTCACCTAAGAAGCAGAGAACACAGGCAAACAAGCCAGGAACATCAAATCCTATTCGCAAGGAGCGGCGTGCGCGAAGCGATACCGATGAGGAGCATTTGGCGAGTGTGTCATCTTTTCTTTTTACGATTTCAACGGTGCACCGAAACTTACGGTTTTCCCAGGGCTTACAGAGCGACGGGAGCGTAAACGCGTGAGGCGGGAAATCATGAACCCAGGAGAAGTCAAAGCAGGCAAAAGGAGCGAGAAGGAAAACAGAGATGATGCGAAGAACAGCCGTAATAACAAGAAAAAACAAAAGCTTACCACTGGACTCGCGTTGATGCATGGATTTTCTTCCACCAGTGTCGGGAAGAGTAGACTTACGGTGCGCAACGCAAATGCTCGCTAGGGTTGGCACACGATCTTATCTAATCTCATGTAGATTGAACCTCCCCCAACTTTCGGCGTATTTAACAAGGGGAAAGCCTCTGCGAAGATAAAAGTTGACGAGTCGAAACGCACGAAACTAAGAGGTATGTCTGACAATAGTGTTAAAATGTTGGCTCCTCGTTCACGGGTTCTGTTTACGAGGCTACGTTTTCTCTGAAGATCGATTCCTCAACTCGAGGCCTCCCAAGTCACCGGAACGGCACCTGCACAACTCCGAAGCACCATCAAGTGGTACCATTGGTAATGACCAGCCTTCATCTCCGGTCAGAATGGAGAGGTCAAGTGCCGTTCAACTCCGGAAGACTCCAATTAAGATAAAAGGAACTATTGAGCGATACCTACCCGCGGCTGCTTCCCAGAACGATAACGAGATGACTAATAGTCATGCGAGTAGGTCTGTACGCGAGGGGGTTGCGAAACCGGGTGATGGCTCGGCGGCTGGGTCGACGAAATTAAGATCTCCAGCACGGTCAGCTCCTTGGGCCATCGAACAGGACGGAGTCAGCCTACCAAGCACAACCTCTGCAAAGAGCAAACCAGAAACCGCACTTCTGGATGTCCGAGCCGCTGCTTGGAGTAGAATTCTGAAGAGCGACTTGCATGAGGAGAAAAAATCACAATTTTCTCCGGAACACCACAAGAATCCCCGGGCTGCTTCCACTCTTCCCACGACCACTACTGTCCCAGGGGTTGACTCAACTGCGCATCGCGAACTTGAGGAACTAGCTACCATTGGTCCCTGGGAGTCGGCTTCCCAGGTTGCGCAGTGTAGTTTGCATCCCCCGGAACCGGGTCCTGTACATTCCAGGTACTTTGTATTGCCACATACAAACGAGGTCGCGTCTACCCGACCCATGATTCATCCGGCGAACAGCTCTCCCGGACAACTAATAGCAGGCATCGACTGTGCAACTTCTGACAACGGCGGAGACACGACCATCGATGCACACTTTGGCTATGTGGGAGCAGGTGTCAGTGACCAGGGTGGAGATCTGTTACTCATCAGTGCTCCGGCAGATTCGTCACCTGCCAAAAGGGCTTTCACTTTCCCCGAAGAGCACGTTTCTATGCTTCAGACTTCTTCGCTCGATTCGGTGGATCGCGCACTTCTTCCCGGCTTTCCTGGAGTCGCCCGACCCCGTTCTGGAATTCATAGGAGGTCAAGGCAGTGGTGCGAATTTCAGTCCACTCCAGGAAATATGTTGTTTTATCAGTATGGCTTGGACCCGACTGATAACGACTGCGAGGTTTCGAGACCTGTTCTCCAGGATTACGATGACAATGAACCTGTGGACGTCCGTTATCCTCTGGGAGACCCCACCGATCTGGGTACCATGCAAGATAGCAGCGTCCACGACTTCTGCGGAAAATATTACGCCGAGGATTTGGACAGGAATGGCGAAGATCGAGCTGGATGCAGCGAATATGATTCAGCCGTTATCTCCGACCCACCGGAATTTGCGAATGTCGTGACGTACATCCCGCCGAACGCTTCGCTCGATTGTCCGAATGGAGCCCAGATCCTCATGGACGAAGACACAGGCTACGGGAGTACCATTGGGAGAGAGGAAGGCTATACTGGCATCGATTTATCCTCCATGCCATCCGCCGACTGGAGCGATTTTCTGGAAGGCGACGCCGATAGGGCGACAAACATCCACCTTTGGAACGACGAAGCATGGCCGCGGGGAGAAGCTGTCGGGGGAAATACCATGCAAGAAGGGTGCTCCCGTCTGACCGCCGTCCAAAAGGTAGAGCAGGATGTTGCCAAAAAGCTGAAAGATCATTGGTTTCCGCACAAGTTTTGATCATAGTAGTACTGTTCGTAATCGACACAGCTCGTATGAAAAAAAAAATGTCAAAATTTGAATGAGGGTGCCGAAGAGAACGGTTCTACGGCCTGTGCATAATATCCGGAAAACGCAAGTCACAGGCGTGGATTTGCAACGTGTGTGCGAATGATAGCCAGAGCTGAGACCTGAGGGTCTAGACATTCGCCCGGTTTTGCGGCTTCATACTTCATAGTGTATGTAAGAGTTAATTTCTGACGACACGAGGCCTGGCGATTGCCGAAAATTGCCCAGTGACGGACTTGCACCCAACTACGAACGTTCAAGACACAGAACGCCGACCCGGTCGTAGACCCCCACCGACCTTTGCGTATCAAACGGCGGGAGAGTCTAGCCCACCCATGTACCTGATGTCGACATCTCGCTTGCCGACAAGCGCGCGATAAAGACGGTGCCTGCGTGTCATTTCTCCCCCATTGTAACCCGAGGATCACTTTGAACAAGGCAATAGCTGCAAGGAGCGGATGCTGATTGTATCCATTCCAAAAGCCCAACTGAATTACGGTACGTACGACACACGACTTTGCCGTCACTGGCCCCCGTCGGCGATGTCTCGCCTATACGGTACTTGCAACGCGTACGATTAACCAACGCCTGCGATGATTGATCTCCCTCGCCTTTGAGCGCTTTTTAGAGCGTTCGGATTTGAGGGGGTCACAGTAACTTCGGGGGCAAAATTCGTAAGTGGCGGGAACGAGGCGAGAGAGGAACAAAAGGGAGAAGGGATTTAGGAAAGAAAAATTGAGTTAGTGCGCCTCCCTGGATTTTCAAATCGGGTCAGGGCGTATTGTAATGGCTACTGTATGGCATCGCCATATCGAGCTTCACGGTCTTGTTTCACTTCGTCTGTCTTTTGGCATGGGCATGGAAGGGATTTCCTAATTGTTCATGTTTTTTCCTAAAAGCTACCTTTTACTTTTTTTATTTTTATTTTTCGGGGGTGGCGTTGTTGCCATCACAAAACTGGCGCATCCACCATCATCGCTCCTATCTCGGACAAATGGAAACTGCCGCGCGATCGTGATGAAGCTGATGAAAGTTCGTTTTGTTGTGAATGTGAAATTCTTTTTTTTTTTCTCCCACACCCAGCCATACAGCCCATTTCACCAACTTGGGACGCGCGCGCTCGCCCCGCAGCGTCGGGAAAGATGAGACTGTTCTGGGAACATTGCGCTTGGTTCTGCTTTGCTCACTAAGGGATCCACACTCTTCCTCCGATCCCCGACCCCGAGAGCCATCACCACGCCAGTGATCATGAAACAGAGAAAGTGGCTTGCTTCCTATTTTGCGACACGCGGGCTCGTCTGCGCCAACTATTCTTAGCCAGCGACTGCCTTCTTTTTCCTCTCTACCTTCTTCGTCCTCTTTCTCCACCCGCGGCCATGATCATATGGGCATTTTTTACCTCCAAGGGGAAGAAACCGTTTTGTTGCTCCCATCCAAATTCGGGGTTGGGAACATGTTGGGAACAATCCCCAACGCCACTCCGCGCCATGAGTCTAAAACTTTCTTCCCCTCCCTCTCTCTCTCCCCACCCTCTATTTCCAAACACACACCGTCATTTTCGACGGACATGGCGTCTCCGAGTCGCACGTGCGAAATGTTTTGCAAAACGTTCCTGTGATGTATGGTTGCGTCAAGCATGAGCTTGGAGGCGAAGTGGACGTTTCGTTCGTCGCTTAGCACTTGTTCCCCCTCCTTTGTCCCTGCGAAATTTTTTAAAGCTTCTTTCCCTTCATCCGGATGGCCGCAGTCCTCCTTCTTGACGCCCAGATGGTTCTCGATCCCGCCGAAAACTGTCTCTTTGGTTGCACTCCTTGTCTTCGCTGTACGTGAACGACGCCTCGTGTTGTTCCAGTGACGTCCAACGAAGGAAGTTAAGGCCCTAAAGAGGGCACGAGGCAGATAACAAGTCACGCTTACACGCTCATATCGGTGGGAGTATCAGCGAAAGAAGCTCAAGGCCATAGAGAGAAAGGTTTCGTCATCCATGTCAAATGGTGATTACGTTCGTTCGTTATTCATTCGGTTACTACCGTGACTACTACATTGGGTTACATGCAATGCTCGATGTGGGTCTGGCGGCGGGAAAATACATAACAGTAAAGTAAGTAAAAGGCTTAGGGATCATTTCCTCAACGGGTAACGTAGTGCGAGTCATCGGACGCAATGCTCAGAGCGCAGAGTGAGACGAGACGGGATATACTGGCCGCCTGATATGGCGGGCAAGATCGTGCCTGCGGCGTCGGCGACCGCGCGTGGGCGGCGCGCCCAGGCCACAGAATGGGGAATTTCAGTCCGAAGCGGCGGCGTGGGAAGAGGCGGGGGAACGATAAGATGAAAAGAGAAGGCATCAGGCCTGCCTAGCATGGTCAGATGCGAGGGACACGCGACGGTTTGGGTATCGAAGCTCGGGAGGGGAGGAGAGAATAGGGTTGGCGTAAAACACGGTCCCTGACTCGTGGTCAGAAACAAAAATAAAACACGGATTGGCACCGAGTCCCCCCGTCCAACGCGAATCAACTTTTTTTTTTTCCTACTTGTACTTGGGTCTGCCGCTGGGTCTGCCACGACTGTCAATCGGACGACCATATTGGTCTACATATCGACTGCTGTTCCCGAGACCAAAGAAGCTCAGGATGCGTTCGCCCAGTGACGGGGAGGCACGGTAGTAGTTGCTCCGTGACGAAGTGGCCGCGCTCGTTTGGTAGCGATATGCACCCTGCTAAAAAAAAAAGGGTCAGTCAACGCGGTCAAAAAAGGTAGCGTGAGAGATGGAAACGCGTACGTTGGCGCTGGAACGGGGGTATCTGGGGGTAGTGCTATGGGAACGACGGTGACCGTGATGGCCGTGATGGGAACGGGAACGATGGTGAGAGTGGCTGCGGCGGGGGCGACTGTGACTGCGACTTCGTGCACGTCCAGAAATTGAGGGGGCAATGTAGTAAGTTCCACTACGCGAAACGCCAGGGTCGTAGAATGGCCCGGGCGCGGGAAGGGCGTTGTATCCCGAGTACGGGGTGGATGTATACGGGTATGCCATCGGTTGGCCATGCGGGTAAGGGCGGCCGCGGTGGGGTGACGGTGGGACGAAGAACGTTGACATGATTGGGGTGGGTGGGTGAAGGTACAGTTCGGTCGAGGGGAAGGAGTTGACGAGTGGCTCTTGAGGAGTAACCGAGTGAACGCCTTTCTTTATAGTCTCTCCCATCTCAGATCCCGCCACGCGCCACTTTCCGGGTCCCTCATCTCCACAATCTCTCGCCCGCTGCGCCTCTTGAGCCACCCAGCGCTCCCTCCTTTTTTTCTCTCTACCCTGCTCCCCCCCCCTTCCAAGCCCCAGCTCCCCTCGATTGGCAGCATCATACAGATGCGTTCACATTAGAGTTTCTCTCTCGTAGAAGGACATGTCATCATCGCCTTTGGACCCACACGCACAGGACGTCCCTTCTTTGCTCAACCTGTGTCTCCAAGTCACTAATTGGGGCTATGTTCCGACGCAGTATTGACTCAGGCACTATCAGTGCTTTGCCCAGTCGGTACTCTCCTGTAACTTGCATCACAACCTCGCCCCGATCCTGTCAAGAGACGTGCGCCCATCGTCCGCCCACGCCCCAAAATCATCTTTCTCGGACCAGACACGGACCGCCCGCCCTCCGCTCCACCACCAACTTCGCACAGTCATGGTATCACATGGGCACAAGGCATGGCGGTGTCGTATCCCAACAGGATCCACCCGCACCTCGCGCTCCATTCTTCCCTCCCGGATGCCGAACTGAATCAATCCCTATAGAGGAAGCCATGACCTTTGCTCACAGGATCGCGCGTCGGGCTGTACCGTGGCGTCCGACAATGTTTCATCATGATCGGCATGCATTCAAATGTGGTGCTCGCATCGCCTCTTTGTGTATTGTATGGTTTGTTGTCGCAATCCAGCTGCGGATGCGTGAGTAAGGTTCCGGCTCCCAGGACCGTCCCATGCCGAGTCCCCAGCACCTGACTATGTCTCCCTGACTACTTATGTGGTTACCACAGTGGCGCTAGCGCTGGGTTTCGAGAGCCCGCTGCTCAAACTTTCCACATTCGATCGCTGTCCTGTGTATACGTCCCGATCCATATCCACATAATACCGAGTAATAGTACAAGATCCTTGCGCAGGTGTCAGCTGACGTGGCGCTGAACCGCCTCCCGCACGAAATCTGACCAGGCGGGAATGGCTCGGAAGCCATCCAGCCTGTGTTTCTGCAACGTGGGAGGCGAATAGAGTTATCATGGGACGCTAACTTTGTATCTCCACCATCACTTGACACGCACGATGGGCGTGCGGGGGAAGGCAATCCAACGCGTTTGATAGACCATGATACACTGCCCTATCAGATACATAGCCGGGACTACGGGTCCGCATTTCTCCTGAAAAGAGGTTCTGATTGTCAGCTCGGGTGGAGTGACCACCAACCCTTCTCACTCCATCTCCGCGAAGTCGCCCTCGTCGAGATCACGAGGCTACGCGGTACAAACCACCAAATCACGTAATCGCAAGGGAAGCCACAGTTTGCGTTGGCCGATGTGCAGATTAGAGCGAGAGCGAATTAGTTTGGGGTTGCGCAGCACCCGGAAAATGAAGCGGTGGGAAGATACAGTGGCGTATAATGAAAGTCAAGTTGCGATGAGTATCAGTCGTGAAGGGTGCGTAGGTGGCGCAACCGGTAATGGTCGTGGGAGTCCAGTGCAAAAGTGAATAGAAGGGGAGAGACGGTCAGCTTCACATTGTTCCATGAAAGAATGAAATGTAATCCACGCTTGTCCCTTCCCCGTGAAGCGGGGCAGAGTCGCAGTAAGAGGGGAGAACACCAGCGAGGCACCCACCTCTTTGGGTTCCTCATCTTCTCCATACTGCATGGTAAGGTCGATATGGCTCAACACATTCCCCACAGAATTCGGATTCGTCAAATCGAGCGGAAGGAACGTCACCAGAGGGTGGTCTTCAATCTGTTCATCACGTCATGTGAAAACGCGTCAGAAGCTGCTTCATTTGTAAGGAATGAACTCAATGTCAAAGTGGACTAGAGTTGCCGTCATGCACAAGAATAGACACCCAGTGATAGCGAATGAAAAAAAAAAGGACGCGAGGCAGATCACGAATTTCCGTGGGGGAACTTTTCTCTTGCGAGGTTTTTGCGACAGAAGGCCGTAATTGGCTCAACAAAGCAACGCGAACTGAGCACAACATTGCGCGTTTCTTCGCAGATCATGATCACACCCACGCCCACAATACAGAGACAGAATGGGGAAAGGAGTGTGACATCGTGTATGGCAGGCGGAAGCATGACTTACCAGTTGCACAAGAGCCTGATTGAGCGCGTGAAAGCGCGGATTGACACTATTCACTTCATTCCCGCTGCCGTGAGGCGCAGCCAACAAAAGAGGGTCTGGATCCAAGTACCTGCCAGATACCAACATGTGTTAGTGAGCAATGGAAAAAAAGTAACAAATCCAGTCAAAAGGCGTGATGAAAATAGAAATGAGGGGGCGACGATGCGGAAATGAAAGAAGAGAAGAGCGTCAATGTAGGCATGCGTTCCGATAACTCGGGGAAAATTATGCCACGTGTATATGACGAGGACACGACTTACCGTGCAATATTCCGGCGAGAACGAAGGCCATTGCGTCCCCCACCAGCAGGGTCATCGGTGTTAGGTAGGACAAGGTCCATCTTTGACATCACGTTGATCCACGGGATCTCGAGATTGACCATGGCCGACATGGCAGATAAGACACCGCTATGTCATAAGCCAGTGCCATCAGTTATAATTGGTCTAGAAACGCGGGATTGGCGGAGTTAGGGCATAGGGTATGGAGCCGGGGAAATATTTGGACGGTACGGGCGCGGGAAAGCGAACGTGCTGACCACTCGAGAAGGATATGAGTTCGAAGAATGTGATATTGCCATCAGCCGCGCCCGTAACAGAGGCGGACATATACAAAAACGCTGTGCAAGGAATATGACAGAAATGAGATGAACGACACACCTGAAAAACTTGTACTTGTCCTCCATAAATTGTGATTCAAGAAGGTAAACTGCGGAGGTACGCATACCGAGTCGTTGCAGGTTTCTCACGAGGGTGGGAAGGAACGGGTGGTGCGTATAGAGCTCTATCTGGCCTGCAGGAATACATGTGGGTATCAGTCAGCATACGGATGGACCCAGGCATGCTACGGCATGGCAAAAAAAAATGTTGGGTTCAAAACACGAGGACAAGAGACGTACCTGGGCAATCAATGATAAGGTAGTCGTCTTCGTATTCACCGAGTTCCTCCTCGAACCAGTCCATGTTCTGTAGGAGGTATCTACGCGCCCATGAAAATTATTCAGCATTGCGGCTAGGGGCCCACGGAAGGGGCACTCACGTACTCGAAGCAGTAGACAAGCCCACCATTGGGCCCATAACCGAGCTCACCCATCACGTCCTCGACAGATACGAGGTCCTTGATATCGATAGATGGCGCATATTCGAAGCTATCCGGTGCTGCGGCAGGATCGAGGTTTACAAGATGGCCGGTACGCTTGGAGGTATGAAGGTGTGTCATAATTGAAGCGCAGAAAGTAGATTTTCCAGCGCCGGCTGGCCCTGTTACGAGGACCGCGTAGCGCATTTTTCACAGGGCCGGAAAATTTAACACCAATGGAGAGTGAGTTGGACGGAATGGAGCACTGAGCACTGTGCTTTGTCCCGAAGTGGTCACGGTACGCGATAAAGAAAAGAGGATTCCTATTAGATCTCCGACCGAGACCTATCTATCCCGTCTCAGTCACCCGGAATCCTCGCAAGTACACTTCATCATGTCCAAGCCGCCTCTCTTCCCTGAGCAAACAGCTTCGGGTATCGCGATCGATCCTCGCACTTTAGATCGTGTCATCCCGGAATCAAGACGTACCGATGGATCGTATGGCTCCCTCCCTATCTCCATCTGACAGTGCATTGATCAAAGACTATGCCAACCCCCATTTCCTTCTCCCCCCCTCCTCCACCTTTTCCTATCCTGACAGTCTGCGCAAAGAGCGCAAAGTTCGCCCCGGCTTTACGCCCCAGGAAGACGTTGCTATATTTCGTAGTGCACGTCAACAGGCCGTGGATGCCCGCGCGCTGCCCAAAGGCCACATCCCCGGATGGGCACCACCCGGCGCCGCTGCACAAGCGAAAAAGGACCCCCAGAGCAAGAGTGCGAAAAAGAACGAAAAGCGTAAGGAAAAACGAAAAGAGAAGCGCCAGGAGGTCGTGCAGGAGAACTGGGATAGTGATGATAACGAGGACTCTGCTGCCCCTCCTGCCGATAAAGAGGCAACGTCACCACCACCACAAGGGCAGTGTTCTCAGGAGGAATCCACTGAACAAGAGGTCGCAGCAGCGGTGTCAGGCGTCGACGCGGTCGCAGACAAACTAGACAAGCTCACAGTATGAGGACATCTCATCTCATGGATATGGATAATAATCTGAATGTCTATAAGCGGTGTATATCAAAGTGCTTTGCGAGACATATTATGCGTATCTAGTTTCCGTCGTTCTTGTAAGTACATACCCCGAGTCGGTCTGAGCCTTGGCACATCCCCCCCCCCCAACTGTACCGTAATCGTATATCCAACTATTTAAACAGATACTTGAAGACAGACATCATTCACGGGCCAGAGCACGTCTTCTCAGAGCCCTCTATATGGAACGGTGGGTTGTGCGGATTATGCGACAAGCTCACTGTTGGCGGTGGTGGTGGCATAGGTAGATTCTCGTGTCGAGGGTGGAGCTCCATTGCAACCACAATCACGAAAAGGAAAGCGGTGAGCGTAGCTTGAAAGAATGTGAATGGAGCTCTCCATCAGTATATGGGACGACATTTGACTCACCGACCGACTTGCGCATGTTGTCCCATTTCACCTCCTCTACGCCAGATCGCAAGTCGTACACAGTCACCAGTGACTTGTTTAACAAGGCCTACAAACGGGCACAAGCGGGCGAGTATGGAACGTTACCATGTACGTTTCCTGTCAGGTGCATCCACGACGCACCTCAATCTCAAGGTCGACCTTTTTGCTTGCGCCCTTCTCTTCATTTTTTCGACTATCGACATCCATTTGGATACTGTATGACCCCTGGATGAGCGGAGACCAGACTATAAAGGACAAGCCCTCGACGCACTCGTGCTTCAATCCTTCGACACTCTCCTTCAACCTAACGCTCAGTGCATCGACTTCACGTCTCAGCGCGGCCGACTGCGTGCGTATGGCCGCCGTCTCAGCACGTGTGCGCGTCGTCATCTCTGTGCGCATCTCTGACAGCGCCGCGCGGAAGAGATACGCTTGCTGTGGGTGGTATCACAGGCCGCAGGGTCAAAAGTCGGCACCCGATGGAGCAACGCGGCACTTACGTTGTCGAGATCTTTGTACGTGAGGCCATCACGTTTCACTTTTGCTATGCGATCCACGAGCAGGGCACGTGTCGCACGCATGAGACTGCGTGCAGTCGGCTTAGGGAAAGTCTTTTCGAGCACGCTAAAGAAGGCATGGGTATGGAAAGGTGGGTTTTGGTAGGTCGACGTGTGTGGCGGCGACTTGTCCGTAGATGGGTCTACAAGGACTGGAGGGTTAGACGAGGAGGAAGGCGATTGAGGGTCACTAGGAGTTGGGTATAGTGAGATCGAACGTGACTCTTTGGGATCTCCGAGCGACGATGCCGGAGACGGATCTAAAATGTTGGTATGCTCGCCTGTGTGCTCGCCTCGCAGGAAAGAAGAGGACGGAAAATGAGTAGAGGAAGGGTGCTTTCTCCAAGTGATGGTACGAGACCGCAGCGAGTTTCGCGCAAGCATGGACGTCGTCGTTGTCGTTGCTGTCTGAGCCCCCGAGCCAGGGCAAGGGACAAACCCACCTGGCACAGCCTGCTTACGACAATCGACCAGATAATCTTATCAAGCAATCTCTTCACAGAGACGCGGACCCCACCCATCCCACCATCTTCTCAAACTTGGGTATGTTTTTAATCTTTCAGCACTCAGCTCTCACGTGGTTGGCTGATCCGACATGCCAACATCGACACGGAGATGACCTCAACCCAACCCCAACCCTTCGCACACTCAATCAAGGATTCGAACCTGACATGAGAATACACAGGGTTGAGGGTCATAGCTCAGATATGTATGGCATGCCTCAAAATTTTATTTTTTGGGTCGCACAAGCCGTTTCTTAGACCAGATTGAGGCAGAATTCTCTCCACCCTCCACGCGCGGGGTCTAAGGTTACGAATCAACACATCTTTTGAGAGTCTACATGAAGAGAGAACACCGCCCGAGGTTTCGAGAAGAACAGGCAGAACACACAGTACATGAAGAGCGAACTCACGCTTTGCATTCATCAGTCTAGGCTAGTTTTGTGTAGGGAAGCTCTGGGTACTCTGACTAATTCCGAACAGATCGCTCAGTCGCAGAATCCTCGGCGTGTACACAGGCGGAAAAAAGTAACATACGCCCTTGTGAGGTGGCAACGGACTTTGACCTAAACAGCGCTCCCTGTCAAGCTATGAGCAGCCAAAAAGATAGGTTGGGATCTAGAAGAACAACGCGGCAGGCGCGCACGATATCGTCTTGACGACATCTCAAAAATGAACAAAAAACGGTCAGAAGAGACAGGGCTCACAGAGTTGAAGGGTGACCACTACGCAGAATTCGTGGTTCCGGATAGCTCTGTTGTTTGTACAGACGCGCCCTCTTGCTTGATTCTGGCCACGGTAGCACCAGCACTATTTCCACGGAAACGTTTCCGCATGTCGAGCTTAAAATTTTCATGACAGAAAAACATCAGAAGGGTGAAAAGGCAGTAATTGATGGGGAAGAGATACCATGCCACGCTTACACTCGAACGTTGCAAGGCGAAGGGAGCGACACTCTTCAGGCAACTCGTCGATGTGATGTTTGATGCATTCGGAAGGAAGTCTTCCTTCTTTCATAACACAGTCCGAGTGCAGGACGCAATCTTTGAGCGCCGCAAGGAGAGGCTCGCAGAAGTTGGACATGATGTGGTTCGGACCGCACCTCACCTCGGGTAGCGCTTACCCGAGTCTACCCGTGCGGCCTTTCGATCTTGCTTTCCCCACGTTGGTTCCAAGTGGGGCTCACAGCGTCTCGCCCAAAGTCGTCGTCTTACTCACGAACCACTGCAATGGACTCCGAACCCACACGCAACCTCTGAAACAAAAAGTATGACTTGTCGATAACGTTTTCATATTCTACTTATTTACGGGTTTCTCGGGCACGCTCAGCTCCCGGGAACTAAAAGTTCCGTCTCACTTCCGGTGGCTCTGCTGATGTTCAAACCGCAGCATGTCGTTATTTCCAGTCATACTGCGACCGGCGAGAATGTTGCAAAATGGCTGATCTCTGTTATCAATGTTGCCATCACATCCAAGGTTTACGGCTGACAACCTGAACGTCAACTTGATTCCGGTTCAAGCCTATGCCTGTTCGTATACATGCTGTTTCAAGGCTTATCATTACATGATATTTTTC
Source organism: Russula foetens (assembly GCA_003316565.1). Taxonomy (NCBI): domain Eukaryota; kingdom Fungi; phylum Basidiomycota; class Agaricomycetes; order Russulales; family Russulaceae; genus Russula; species Russula foetens. The sequence goes on along the minus strand of QFFA01002669.1, from coordinate 5,263 downwards.
CATCTCAATTGGAAATACACAGACAGTTGCCACCATTACTCGAATAACCTAAAGGCGGAGTGCATGGCCAGAACAGACGCCGCAAGATATTGAAGAAAGTGAACGAACGACGATATAGTCCCATGATTATGTTTTACGGCCCAAAAATCACGCAAATTGACGATCTAACGGGAAGACCGTGCCCTACGGATCGTATCCGGGTTTCCCAAGGTTAACATGGACCAAGTTCATCCATCGGAGCAGACGCGATCTCGGCCCAAATCACCTCTACGATGACTCGAACCCCTTGAATTGACGCACCATTGGCTTATTGCCCGATCCTCGTGTCCATGGCTTTCGCATCGTCCATAGTATACATTTCAGGTCGCGCTCTATGGACCGAGGATATAGCTGTTTCAAAAGGAAAGCGGGTTGTCGGTCCCTCTGACGCATGTCACAGCCACAAGAGAAGTATCGATGTGGCTTCGAGTCGTCCGTGGTGCAAATGCTCTGAACGGGAATTGGAAGCATCGAAGCGTAGACCACGGTAGGTTAAGCCCCATGGTGTAATATCTCGAGCTACCCAAAACTGTCCATACCTAACGCAGCCACGATGTTAGGAATGGTCACCGAGACCATTGACAGTGCTAGTTGTAATGACTAATCAGTGGTGATGGCAGGACGAATTCCACTCTTGGCACGACTTAAAGCCCATCGAATACTGTCGACAACTGCAAATCAGATGTCGCTCGGCATTTCGATACCCAATGAACGAGCTGAGTGCCTTCTGTTGTGACATATAAAAATACTCTGTGATGATTTGTGTATCGCAAACTAGTTGTGAGCGAGTATGGAGACATGTTAGTTCAGACTACACCGATCAACCTCTCGTCGCTTGATTTGCGAAGTATTCAGGAGAAGCCATGTGCTTAGACAACAAAGGCTAATGATTATGAAACAGTAAGCACGTAGCCAGTCTCCAATATTACTACGAATACATGCAAGCTTGACGTGGGCTCCGGCGTGCTCATGGTTGACAAGCCATGTGATGACTTCCTGACGTTTGTGGCTTTAGCTACTAGTAGGGCGTGTGCGTGAATCGCCCCTGGTCTCAGTATAAAGTTCACTTCTTCAACATGCTCAGCTCTCCAGCAAGCCCTCGTCTGCTCATCTCTGCATTAGGACCATCCCTGTGCACATACACAGTCTGTTTTCTTGTTCAAGCATGCTTGTCCCTACTCTTGCAGTCTTGCTAGGCGCGTCTGTCGTCTTCGCGTCCACCCCTTCCATCGGTCAGGACGTCGACGGGGTAGCCATTCTCCAAATCTGCGGTACTAACATTTCCGATGACGCGGTGGTCGCCGCAGAGAAGCAGTTTGCAGCGAAGAAAGCATCAGTCCCTCCAATCAATGCTCGAGCGAACTATTTTGACATCAAAGTTTTCTTCCACGTCATCAGTGAGGACAACACACCGCAAGGTGGAAATATTTCGTTCGTTTGATCGCCATTCTCTATCCTGAATTCTCTGGGCTCAGTCGATTTTTTTTTTTCATTTCAGGGATGAGGTGATCACCGGTCAGGTGGATGTGCTCAATTAAGGCTTTGCTGGTTCCGGCGTTTCATTCAATCTGGTTGCGACGGACCGCACTATAAACGCGAACTGGTTCAACAACGTCCAGCCAGGCTCACAGCAAGAGACCGCCATGAAGAATAAACTTTACCAGGGTGGTCGCGCCGACCTCAACATTTACAGCGTCAAGTAAGTATCAAGCCGCAGATGACGTGCAGTTGATGTCTGATTCCACTGCTGCACGGGTTCACATCCGACTCTGAATGGTCTCCAGCCTGAGAAGCCTGAGTATGCCGCTCGGTTATGCGACCTTCCCTTGGGACTACGATCCCCTCAGCCCGGAAGATGATGGCATCCTCTTCCAATATACTACGGTCCCGGGCGGTGGAACGGTAGGCTATGATACGGGCAAGGTGGGAGTGCACTCATCTTTATGCTCGGGGAGGATGCTAATACTGCTGCCACGGTAGATCTTAACGCACGAAGTTGGCCATTGGGTCGGTCTGCTCCATACCTTCCAGGGTGGATGCAATGAACTAGATGATATGGTCCTCGACACCCCGGCTGAGGCGTACCCTGCGCGTGGCTGCCCAACATACCGGGATACTTGCCCAGAACTACCAGGTGATGACCCAATCCACAACCACAAGGACTTCAGCAGCGATGACTGCAGGAATCAATTCACTTTCGGTAAGCATCCTCTGATGTTCCTGAGAAAAGTGTTGCTAACCGCGACCGTTCCCTCAAGGTCAAATCGAACGTTTCAAGAGACTGCTCGTCGCCTACCGATTCGTATTGTGAATGTTTTCGCACGCACTCTCGCTTGTATTGTCCAAGTAAGATACCCAAATTATCAACATAGGTCTAGGCTACATGCGGCATGGACTGGAGTTGACAATCCAACGTGCTTTGGGAAACAAATCAAAGGGCACCATGTCCTCCCGTTGAGCCAAATCCATCTGACCCGCGCAGGGTTGCCTCGAGATCCTGAGAATAACATCAGTCAAGAGTCAAATGGAGAAGGTATGCAGGACATAAACGCTACATACATCCACTTCAACAACTGCCGGTGTCTCAATTTTCTCTATTACCAGTTGAGCTACCCGGTCCCCTTGTTCGACTAGGAAAGATGTTAGTCACCAGTCGAAAGGACAGGGCCATCCAACGCACCAGTAAAGTCAACGTCGGAGTGATTAAAGAGTAGGACGAAGAGGACCCCTCGATAATCAGCATCAATGACGCCTGCACCCGTATCAATCATAAATTTGGACGCTAAATGACCATGAGCCATGCACCATCAATATCAGGAAAATGCTTACCGAGGCCACTCCTTGGCGCGACGCGTCCGTATGTGCCCAGCGGCACCGCAACGGAGAGTTGGGTATCGACAAGGGCTTTTCCACGCGCGGGAATGACCTTCTTCTCGGCACTTTATACCGCCATGGGAAATCAACACTGAGGACACGACTTTCTAGTTTGCGACTCTACCTGTACAGGTCGTACCCGGCGGCGAGCGCCGAACCGCGAGTAGGAAGCTTCGCCTTTTCGGAGAGACGTTTGATGAGCAGGTTGGATACTGGAGGGGTCCCTGCTTCAGACGCAGGAGGGGCTTTGCGTTTCTTATTCTCGGGCTGTTCAGCGGTCATTGCGATCGTTTGGGTGAAGCGATGCGCGACTGGTCACGGCGCGTTTAAAGGGCCACCAAAATTTGGCGGAGTTTGTAAGCGTGTCAACTCCGATCTGTTCTCCGGCTCGCGGGCCGGGCCGGAAACCCGACCGTCGAGAAAGAGCATCAGCACCACAAACTCGCGATGCCTGCTCCTGCCTCTGTCCGGGCTCTTGTGAGGGCCACACCAACGATCGTGCGACTACAGAATCGTGCTTTTATCTCTGTTTCTGGCTCCCAAGCGGCTGAATTCCTCAACGGTCTACTCTCTACTGCCGTGACCACGCAACGTCACGCTTCGTCTTACTCGTCTTTTCTCCACGCGCAGGTAAGTTCAGTCGGAAGGATCCACTCTCCGAGCCTGAATTTGCGGCCGACTTAGGGCCGTGTCATATATGATGTCTTCGTTCATGCGAGGCGTGATGCCAAGTCACAGCCTGCGTATTTAATTGACTACGATGCAACGGCGCATGCGGATGCACCCGCTCTCCTCCCCCTGCTCAAACGCCACGTGTTACGTTCAAAAGTCCGTGTGCGCGATGCTTCGGATGAGTATGACGTCTGGGCAGCATGGGGAAATAAGGTTACAACTGGCAACCCAAGACGATGGACGCGAACCCAAGGCGGCGCAATTGAGCCAGTGTGGGACAACTGGCCGTGGGGGTCCGAGGGTGAGGCCCTAATAGATCGACGAGCGGTCGGTATAGGTTCGCGGATAGTGGCGAGGAAAGGAGATCGGCGTGAGCATACGCAACCTCTCTCTATTTGTGGTATATTGACTCATGCGGGTAGCACAGGAGGCCAACGCTCATGACGAGGGTGTACCGGACGACTACCTCTTGCATCGGATCATCCATGGCGTTCCCGAGGGTGTGGTTGATATACCACCAATGCACGCATTCCCAATGGAGTCAAACCTCGATGTTATGGGGGCCCGTAAGTCATGTTTTTTAATCGCCTGGACCTTGCTTATGCGATGCCGGAAGTGGATTTTCGAAAGGGTTGCTACGTGGGGCAAGAGCTCACTGTTCGAACATACCATACGGGCGTAATTCGCAAGCGTATACTCCCAGTACTTCTCCATCGCCCACATTCCCCCATCCCCCACCATCCCGGAGACAATCAACCCGAACTACGATTCACACCAGGTCTGGACATCCGTGCGTCACTCACGCATGCTCCAGGAGAGGGGCGAGTCGCGCGTCCCAGAGGGACGGGAAAACTGCTCAGTACAGTCAACAATGTTGGTCTAGCACTCCTCAGACTCGAGCATGTGGAGGGCCTTGAGAAGGGCGATCTAAAGTTCGAGTTACTGAGTGGGGAGGATGGCGCATCTGGCAATGGTGATGGTACGTCATGGCTCGTGACGCCTTGGTGGCCGGATTGGTGGCCGAAAGAAGTAGAAGCAAGATAGTTTACATCGAATATTGTGCCATGTCCGACTAGTAGCAGTGGTTAATCACGACCAGTCAACGGATACACACTTCTGGATGTTCCACAATGACTGTGGCGAAGACATAGTCTTGATCATGGCTTGCAGAAGTATGTATGCGACCGAGTCTGGGTGAAAGCGCATTATCCCCGGGATGATATACCAGGTCAGGCTTGGGATTGCCGGCGCATTTCCGCAGCGTGAAATCTTGCCAGGTTGGTTTCAGAGAGGGGTACACCGCCTTGTACACGGCTTCCTTTACTGCCCACCTGCGATTGATCGAAACGCTTGAAACGAGACGACTAAGGGAGTGGGACACACCTTACACCAAGAAAGTGTATCCTCCTTCCGTGATCCTCCTTCGGAAGCGCCAGATATTCACGAAGTTCTTGAGGACTAAGGATGCGCCTTGCCAACCGGTTGTCTGCGAGATGGCGAGTGAGGCGAGGCAAATGAAGGACATCGACACCGATGCCCAGGATGGCCATCGATGTCCAAATTCAAAACAAAACAGACGCGTGATGTGATGATAAAAGTTGATCACAAAAACCTTTTCACTTACGTCCCGGCTTCCGACATGGCCATCACGGCATCCATCGAATATATTTCAGCTTCT
>QFFA01002668.1:8344-34198 GCA_003316565.1 Russula foetens | reverse complement strand
GGGGCAGACCACTGACATGGAGTGAGTGCTTGTCTTACTAATCATGTTCATTTTCTGGCTAGCTGACTTAAAAAAATTTTCAGGTTCACTGGTTGCTCCCACATATCATATGACTCCCATTCCTGTGCAATCCATGGGCCATCCTGCTTGATACACTCAACATTTGACCTCTGCCCTCACTGATGATGAAGGTGATAACACTGATAGTGATGATAGTGGTGCAGAAACCGAAAAGGAGTGGCTTGATGAGACTCAAATCGCTGCACTTGCCTCAAGGTTCCCCTCCTCTAGGGTTTCAGAGGCAATGGCCATTGAGGTGTGCCAGCAGATTTTTTTTTGACTTTGGACCTCAACTATGTCCATACAGCATAGAGGCCATTGTGGCTGGTTTCTTCTGGTACTCCTGTAGCTGCCTCAGGAAGTATGATCATTGGTACCCCAGGCCCATCCTCAGTTATTGGTGTCCCCATCCCACAAAGCATGAGCATCAGTACCACATCCTCAGACACTAGCTTACCTGCCTCCTAGGGTAATAGAGGCGATCCAGTGGACACGCCCCTTGATTCCAACCTGGCTCAGGTTTTATGGCCAAGCAAAATAGACCTAATTTTCAAACTAGGGATGGGGAAGTTGATACTGACTTACCAGCGCCAACCACTCCATGTGATTATTCAAGACACCTTTGAGAATATGCGGGCATTCCTTCTATTTGACCATTCATTTCTAGACACTGCCACCCTCCCAACAATAATCAGGGGTTGTCTTGTTGCCACTGCCACCAACTCTCAGGACCCATTGGCATTGGATATTTGTAAGTGACTGACCCAGGATACCATGTATATGGAGAAATTAAGCTGTCTGGTAGGAGTTTCATATTGTTAATTATCACCTTACTGATTGTGCTTGCAGCCACGTGCTCGCATTGCCATTTACTGCTCGGTGTCACGAACTTACTACTTTTACAAAGTAGCGAGGTGAGCGGCGACTTGAGCAGAGAGTTGGAGGTGACTATAATAGAGGCAGAGGAGCGAGCAGTAACAAAGGGCGAGCAAGATAGCTAAGTGGAGGTAGGGCTCCAGAGTGGACTGTGGGGGGTAGACAAGAGAATAGTCTGGGGACTATTCGCTACAATTCATAGGTCTTATATACTAATACAGGGTGGTCCGTGCGCAACCTTTAGGGCTGGCACCGGTACAAGTGACAGGTGTAATCTATCCATATATGGTACAAGGTGATCAGTCAGCTGTATGTCGGAGTGTAAAAGAGCATGAGTCATCATGCTGCGCACATGAGTCATCATGCTATGCATTGCTGTGCAATTAGTAATCAGGTCCTGCGCTTGGTAATCCTTATTGCCTTTATAGGAGCGAGACTGTAGCCACAGTCTCACTCCTTATAAGGAGATTATTGATCAAGAGCTATCCCTTATATGGGAATATTTGATAACTACGAGCCCTCCTATTGGTTGGGTATCGAGTCTGTGAGACCGGTCTCTATAAAGAGACTTATATAGAGACACGCTCGTTCCAGTGTGTTCCCCTGGTCACGTGTGGGTTCCCAGGGTCACCTGTACTGTCCCACAGTCCCGTGTCCCCTAAGTCATGTGTACTTTCCCAGAGTCACGTGTTCCCAAGTTCGACTTGGTCACTTGACTATAGCTTGGCTTTAGGGGTGGGGCCCATGGATCTAGGGGCATCGTCCCCGATCCCCTCTTAAGGTCATATGACCCAGAAGTGTGTGTGGAGGTCACAAACGCGGCTGAAGGCCGTGATCGCGACACTCGGAGATCAAAGAGCATTGTGTGACTCTTGTCCAGGCTGCCTTCTTGGCAGTTGCTGATCCACCTACCATTGCTCAAATCATCTCCCAACAGCTCTCAAACCCCATATACATATGTCCAATAATGTCAAATGTAAGTACACATTTTTTGACTAAATCTTGGCTAACTCCTGTTTAGCCCGACCCCCTCCTTGTAGCTCCAAAGTGCTCCAAGCCATACCAGAACCCCTATATCATTGAGGTCATATGAGACCTTTACTTCTCAGGGGGTATCAACTCTTTTGCTTATCAGTACAGAGCACACTTCCTAACATTCCAGGATGAAGTGGGGGTGGTTTTTAACAAGGTCCCTGTTGCAATGGTTGCCTTGGTGGCCACAGTGGTAAGTGCTGAATTTCTATGATAACTTTTGTACTAATATGATGAATTAGCTCTATGCTGCTATATATGAGTGGCATACTGGGGTTTATCAGCCTGCGGAGTTCTCATATAGTACATACTTTGATGTGTATGATGGTTATATGCAAACTTTCAACTACATCTTCAACAACTGCAATGGTTTCTATCATAGAATGTTAAGTAATATCTACAGTATATCTAGGCATAAGTGCAAACATATTAGAATTACAGCCAATACTAACTAAATATTACAGCTCCCAGACCAATGTCATCACTGCCTCAAGCATTTCTATTGTGGATTTTGACCTCAATAAACTTGATGACTAAGAGGATCAACATGGTTTCAACAACCAGTACCCCAATTGTTCTATTGTAAGTTGTTTTTATACCTTTCTTGATGTAAGTGCTGAAAATGCTCCAGTCAACATAGGCAATGATACCCATGCTCTGAAAAGTTATCTTGTTTTCTGTCCCATTTTCTGATACCTGCTCTCAAACTCATCCTGTTGTTTGATTTGTCTGTTGTTTTCCATCTTATGTGACTTGGTAATACCATTGGACTATTATTGGTGCTGCATAGTAGTACTAGTATAGCCAAAAGTTATTTCGAAAATTCTATGCATTTGTTAGGCAATTGTTTCAGAATGATTGAAAATTTATTCAAGCATTATTGTGTGATTAGCTTGGATTATTTGGCAATAATTTGGTAATAATGGCAGGTTAATTATGGGGGGTAAGTAAACAAGTGATAATGATAAATTTCTGGTAGCATAGCAAAATTATCACTAAGCTATGTTAAATTACAGTAGTAGGTTTTCCCTGATGTGATCCCCTTGTTGATTGGCCTGCACAATGCTCAAGGTGGTGAAATCTCTGTTCTGCATTCCCCCCTTGTTCAGTACCTTGTGTCTTCTTCCATGAATCCTTGCAGTAGACCAACTATGTTCAGATCATGGCCAACCATGCTCGATCCACTATCCGCTCACTCCATATCCTGGGCAACTCTATTTGTAGCCTCAACTATGCCAGCTAGTGGCATGTCTACTATGCCATCATCTTGCCGGTGCTTACCTATGGTGCCCCCATTTGGGCCCACCATCCCCCTAAGTTGCTCCTTTACATGGTCTGTATTGCCCGGAATGATACCTTATGTTGAATCTCTGGGTATTTTCATACTACCCCAGTTGATCTGCTACCCCACCTCTTAGCCATCATGCCTCCTGAATATACTCTGAGCAAGTTGGTTGGCTCCTTTTCTGACTGTCTCCTCCATCTTCCCCTATCCCATACATTGAGGCTGCTTCAATCAGATGGCGATATCCACGCCATGTGGTAGTCTGACCCCTGCATCCCACCTTTACTCACCTACCTTGCACCTGCCTCCTTTCCCTCTTACTGCCCTCCCATGGCCCCTGGATTATCTATTTGGATGCATCCCTCTTTCTCCCTTCTGCTCCCCTACTCTGTCCATGACTCAGCTGCTACCCATGACCTCATAAGGGTCCCCTCAGGCCTGCACCTGTTTGTGGTGTACTGCCACACAGCTGATGCCCCTTGGGACTTCTTCACTTTGTTCCATGATAGTGATGCATGCCCTGTGTATTTGGGTGCTGTTGGTGGCAGTAGGACTGTCATGGATGTCCTCTGGGCTGCTCTTCTTATAGGCATGTGTTGCAACTTTTCCTAGCACCTAGATGGCCACCTCCACCCATTATCATGCCACTGCCTGTGTTCCTTGCACTTGGTACATGCAGTGTGTGCATGCTGGCCATGTCTATGTTGGGAAGGATTCTGAAAGAATATTATGGTATTACTATATATAGACTTTACCAGGCCTTTTTTATACATTCCATTTTTTCATATCAGACCATATACTCTTGATTCCACAGATGCCCCCTTTAACTTAGCCTTCTGCCATCGATGCGAATGTTCCAAGCACACCCAGCCAGAGCCACCATCCCCAGCTGTCTCTTGTATAACCACCATGCATGGCAGCAGTGCCACTTTTCTGTATCAGGACCCTCTATCTCATGGTCCTCCCAGTACAGTGTTTACAGCCATTACCAGAACAGCATGAGTGGACCTGGAAATGTGCTGAAAATGCACCTACAGCTACTGATACAGCACCATGAAGCATACTGCGACCAGACTGAGCTGCTTTTGCAGCATTCTTCCTTTTCAGACACTGACTGTTGTGAACTCACTACTTTAATGCAAGTAGCGGGGGACGATGTAGTACTTGAGGTGGAGGTGGCTGAGCCAAAAACAGAGGAGTGAGAAGGATATACAGAAGAGTGTAAGGTGCAACAAGTGAATCTGAAGGGATAGCTCCAGAGTGAGGAATGGGGGTAGACAAGAGAATAGTCTGGGGACTATTCACTACAATTTACAGGTCTTATATACTAATACAGGAGGGTCCGTGTGCAGCCTTTAGGGCAGGCACTGGTACAGGGGACAGGTATAATCTATCCATATATGGTACAAGGTAATCAGTCAGCTATATGTTGGACTATGAAAGTACATGAGTCATCCTGCTATGCAAGTGAGTCATCATACTGTGCAATGCTATACAATGAGTAATCCAGGTCTTGTGCTTGGTAATCATATTACTATTCTTGGGTGAGTGGGTCTGTATCTGCTCACTCCTTATAAGGAGATTATTGATCAAGAGATATCCCTTATATGGTTATTTTTGATAACTGTAAGCATTCCTATTGGCTGATTCCTAAGCACATGAGCATGTGCTCAATAGAGAGTCTTATAGAAGGTTCATTGAGGCACGCTCCCCTGGATGAGTCACATGTGTTTTCCCAGGGTCATGTGGGGGTTCCCAGGACCACGTGTTCTTTCCTTAGTCACGTATGATGTCCCAGGATCACATGCCCCCAAGTTTGACCTGGCTACTTGGTTATAGCTTAGCTTTAGGGGCGGGGTTTGTGGACTTAGGGGCATCATTTCTGATCCCCTCTTAAGGTCATGTGAACCAGGAGTATATGTGGAGGTCATGAATGTGGCCAAAGGCCACAATCACGACACTGACTGCCCCTTCTCATCATCACTATGTGACCACATTTACCTTCACCTTTGTTTTTGCTTTCCCCTCTCCCCTACTACTACTCAATTTACATGTAGAATACTTGTATATAACCTCCTTGCTTGGCCTTGTTAAAGGCAGGTAATCATATAATTATAGCCTGCCTTACTCTTTGTGTTTTGTGTGCTTTCCTACACTCTCACCAATGTTTCCCAACTTGCCTCAAGTCTCTCTCCTTACAAGTCACAACACAAATACCAGAATGGCACTAGAGTGGCTAGTAGAAATACTAGAAATTGTATTGTTGGCTATAGAAGTAAGCTTGAGTACTAGAAGTGTACTAGAATATCTAGAAATCAGATCTAAACTCTATCTTACATAGATTGCTAGAAATGTTTTATGTGTACTCAACTGGTATAGATCAGAATCTGGCAGTTCGTTCTATGTAATACACAAGTGGGATTGCGAGTTCTTGTTCCCCTAGTAGGGTTTCAATGGTCATGTTCTTCTGCAATCTTCTTACTTGCTGGGTGCCAATGGCAGTCTTGGCTGATGCCTCTATGAACAGAGTGCCCTTGTGAGCTGCATACGTAGTAGCCTCCTTTTGCATAACCAATATCCCTTTATTTGAAGTCACCTTCAATGCACAATACACATTTCACTTGTACTCTACCAGGGATATGACACTCCCAGTGTGAGACGATACAGATACCACAGTCGTATCCAGCCTTGAGGAATACTAAACCCAGGCACCCATTTCGAGCTGCCACTACCCAGAACACCTTGTGCATGTCACACCTTTAGGACCCTTGGATCCTAACATACTTAGCATGTGTCCTTCCAGATTTGATGAAGATAGCTAGAAGTCCCTTCAAAGGTGCACTAAGGCTTATCTATGCCTTTACATCAAACCTGACATCTATTCACTTATTGCTTCCAATTCCAAGTACCCCACATTTAGAGATAAGTGGGTCAAACTGAAAGATACTGTACATATGGTGGCACTTTGGGCAGCACCACTGTCTTTAATCTATGGATCCAACTCATCCAAGCCTGATTGGACAACTCCAAACCAATGGCATTGCAGCTTGCAAAGCTCAATGAAGCTCACATTGCACTTGCTGATATGTCCATAGGTGTCTCAGACATCCAATTCTCCCTAATCCTCCTCAACACTTTGCCAAACTCATATAAGAACTTGGCATCAACCATCCTTGCTGGTGGTGCTCTGAGTACCCTCAAGTATAGCGAGATTATCACTTGTATTATCAATGAGGAAGGGCATCAATCTGGATCTTCCAACTCATCACTCAATGCAGCTAGGGTGGCTCCAATCAAATCAAGCAGTAAGAAGAAAAAGGATCATCATTTCCCTAAATCCCCAATGCAGATCTGGGGATTCCCCATAGACTCTCCTGACCTTGTACCATATATGGATAGATTATACCTGTTACCTATCCTGGTGCCAGCCCTAAAGGCTGCGCACAGACCACCCTGTATTAGTATATAAGACCTGTGAAATGTAGCAAATAGTCCCCAGACTATTCTCTTGTCTACCCCCCACTGTCTACTCTGGAGCATCACTTGTTTTTAGCCCCCTTTGTTCTATCGCTCTTCTTGCTCCACATCTCAGTCCTCATCCTCTGGTACAGTCACCTCCAACTCGAAGCCCTTGTTGCTGCCCATCTACTTGCATAAAGTAGTAAGTTCACAACACTTACTGCCAACCCTAGAATGGGAAAAACAAGTCAACAACAACTTTGAGCTCTCAATTGGAAACATGGACACAATTGGACTCATTACTGCACACAATGAGAAATACCTAGAACCAACTATTGGAAGGACTATAGTCTCTACATCACTAGCCATCTTATAGGAAATGAAACTTGCAGAGATTCCACAGGAATTCCGGCAATATACAAAGGTCTTTTCAGATGAGGAATCACAACAATTACCCAAACACCAGCTATGGGATCATAAAATAGACCTTCTACCAAATACTACGATGCGCAAAACAGGAGTTTACAGACTCATACGACCAGAATTAAAGGTGTTACAAGACTATATTGACTCTGGCCTAAAAAATGGCACCCTACAACATTCGGAATCCCCTTTTGCATGCCCTTTCTTCTTCATAGATAAGAAAGATGGCAAACTTTGACCAGTACAAGACTACTGTCCTCTCAATGAGATTACATGAAAAAACACAGCACCTATCCCTCTTATCCCAGAGCTTGTAGATAAGCTACTTGGTGCACAATTCTTTACCAAGTTAGATGTACGATGGGGATACAACAATATATAAATACGAGAAGGCAATGAATGGAAAACTGCCTTTAAGACCCCTCTCAGTCTCTACGAATCCAAAGTCATAACATTTGGGCTTTGCAATGCCCCTGCAACCTTCCAAATGTTCATGGATACAAAGCTAGCAGACCTCATTGCCACAGGACATGTTATTGTCTACTTGGATGACATCCTTATTTTTGTGTCAACTCTGAACAAATTGCTAGCCTTTACACACCACATTCTCAAATGCCTTCAAGAACTCGACCTCTACTTGCAGCCTTCCAAGTGTTCGTTCAACCAATGCTCGGTTGAATATTTAGGCCTTATTATCTCTGAAGGAGAACTATGTATGGATCTAGTCAAACTCAAAGCCATTAGAGAGTGGCCATGCCCCAACTCGATTAAAGACATACAGAAATTCCTGGGCTTTTGCAATTTCTATTGCTGTTTTGTAAAAGACTACTCAATATTAGCATGACCACTATTTGACCTAACCAAGAAGACAATGCCTTGGAATTGGACTCCTTCATGCAAAAATGCATTCACCACATTACAACGCACTTTGACTACTTCTCCAGTCCTTATGCTCCTGGACTACGAATGTCCTTTTACCTTAATCACAGACACAAGTAATTATGCTACGGGAGCTATACTCAAACAAAATGATGCATTAGGTTGTTCACATCCTGTTGCCTACTACTCGAAGTCCCTACAACCAGCTGAGCACAACTATGAAATCCACGATAAAGAATTACTAGCAATTATACATGCTTTAAAGCACTTTCGACACTACCTACAGGGTAGTAGTCCACATACTACAAAAATCTTTTCAGACCATGTGAACCTCAAATATTTTACTACAAAGCAAACTCTGTCATGCCACCAAGCACGCTAGTCACTCTTTCTTAGCGATTTTCACTACAAGATTATCCCAAAACCTGGCAAAATAAACAAAGCTGATGCTCTGTCACAGCAGCCAGATTATAAAGAGGGGATAGCATCTGATAATGTAGAAAAAATCTTGCTCACCCCAGACAAATTTCAAATTCAAGCACTACATACCATGGCAATTCCTATCGCTTTAAATACTGACTTGAAAACTGCAATACAAGATACGATAAAATTGGATTGCCTTACTGGCCAGCTATTGAAAGAAATCCTTGTTAGCAGCCCTTGAAGTGTTACTAAAGGCCTACAAGACTGGAACTACGAAGAAGGCCTTATCTTGAACAAAGGACTCATTTACATCCCTAATAATGGCAACCTCAAATGCAAAGTGATACAGACCTTTCACAATAACCTACTAGGCTATCCTGGAGAATGGAAAACCATCAAACTTATCATATGAGAATATTGGTGGCCAGGGATCACAGAATTTGTTAAAAACTATGTCAAAGGATGCGCTACTTGTGAAGCAACAAAAATACGCTCCCTAGTCAAAATTCCAATCAAACCGAATAAAATCCCTACTGGAGTTTGGGAAACCATTACCATGGACTTCATTGTAGACCTCCCAAAGTCAAAAGGATATGATAGTATCCTTACAGTCATAGATCGCCACAGCAAAGCAGTCATTCTATCACCCTGCCACAAAACCATCACAGCAGAACAAATAAGCCACTCATAGACAATGTATGGAAATGCATGGGTTTTCCCTTAACAATTACCTCTGACTGAGGTCCACAATTTGCAGCACAAGTAACCCAAGAACTATGGCAAATACTAGGGATTGAACAAAGACTCTCTATAGCATTTTACCCGCAGACAGATGGAGAATCTGAATGAGTTAATCAGGAAATCAAACAGTATCTTTGTATTTGTGGAAACTTCCAACAAGACAACTGGGTGGACTTACTCCCTATCATCAAATTCGCACATAATACATGCCCCCATCGCAGTACCCATAAATCACCATTCGAAGTCTGGTATGGGTTTCAACCCACCTTTGAACCACCATTATACCTGCAGACCAGACTACAAAGTATGGATGAACATGTACAATATCTAGAACAAATACAAAAAGAAGTTACAGTAGCTCTACTACTTGCAGCTAATGAAATGCACAAGGGAAAGCCTCTGGAACCATCACATATCTTCTGCAAAGATGACCTCATTCTACTAGAAGCCACAAATCTCCAGACCACTCACCCTAAAGCCAAACTTGCTCCACGATACTATGGCCCCTTTAAAGTACTATGGGCCACTGCTACTAACTGCAAATTGGAACTACCTCTGACAATGAAAATACATCCCATATTCCACAATTCACTTTTGAAACCATACATTGAAACCGCTTCACACGGCCCCAACTTTGAATGACCACCACCAGAAATCGTGGGTGATAAAGAAAGACACTATGAAATAGAACAAATCCTTAAATCTCAGCCTACTTGGAACTGCAAAAGCATGCAGTACCTAGTCAAATGGAAAGGTTACCTAGACTCTGAAAATTCCTGGCTACCCGCCAAAGAATTAACACATGCTAAAGAACTACTATACAAATTCGAAAACCAACACAGACAAGTTCAGGCCTTGCAGGTGCAAAGGAAGCCTAAAGAGGGAATATTGTTGCGATTGTGGCCTTTGGCCGCATTCATAACTTCTGCACGCACTCCTGGATCACATGACCTTAAGAGGGGATCGAGAACAATGCCCCTAAGCCCACAAAAACTTACCCCTGAAGCCAAGTTATAGTCAAGTAACCAAGTCTAACTTGAGGACACATGACCCTGGGAAACCCCATGTGATCAGATTGACTCATTGGATAAGTATGCTATAAGGATAGCATGCACGCTGGGCTTGGAAACACGTGACGATGCGGTGTTGCACCATGCGTTGCCAGGTGGCGCCTTGTCCAACCTGCTCGCCTTGTCCACCCTATACACAATCTTATACTATTTACAGGAATCGCTCAAATGCTCAGACCAACACACCGCCTCGTGGACAACATGCCCCCTTGTACGACTCCCCAATATGCCCCGAGGACAACACGTCTCTTGTTACGACGCCAAGCACCTTGTCGCCGGCAGAACATACACATATTATCCTTTTATTCCCTTTTTCTTAGCTCACCACATGTAGTACCACTCGTGTATATATAAACCTTTGGGTGCGGCCTCGTCAAAGGCCATCGAATTGGGGAAGCGGAGGCCATCAGGCAAATATAGCCCCATCCTTTCTCTTCTTTCTAATTTGCGTGCTCTTCTACTCAACCAACTCGACGACCTGCGAGCCTGCTGCGCCGCTGTTCATCTTGCCTTCTCAGCCTGGTTTTCTCGTTCTTCTGCTCTCGCCGACCAATCTCGCCCGCCGTTCCTGCTTAGCTGCTCTCACCTTGCTGCCTCCGACCACTGCTCTTGACTCGCCACCTCCGACCACTGCTCTCAACTCGCTGCCTCCGACCACCGCTCTCAACTTACCACCTCCGACCACCGCTCTCAACTCGCTGCCTCCGACCGCCTTTGCCCCACCACCTCAACTCAACAATCGACCACCCCGCATGCCAACATCTTCGCATTTCCCATTTTCATCCTCGCATGTTTCCATTCTCCTGGAAATGTGGCCTCTCATCTTCCTTTAAGAACAACAAACTCGAACTCACTCAGCTAGGTCCTCAAGACCCAGCTCCCTACATATTTGGCTGCCCCAGTGAGGTGGCAATCTTGAGAAAGATTGCCGTCTAGTTCTACACATTTCTAGTCTACTTCTGGTTGCCTCGGGCAACCCCTTGTATGCGCGTGTCCCAACAAAGGGGGGACTCTAGAGGACACTCCACCAGAATCGTCACCCTGCTGACGCCGCTACACCACCATGTCCTACAGCTACAGGTCCACCCGGAGACGAACTGACAAGCAAAGACTCTACAATCTCGTCGACGACACATCAAGGTGCCTTATGGAAGATGAAGACGATGTGGCCCAATACTTTGAGTGCTTCCAAACCCTGAGCGACCCTCTCATCCACTCTTGCATCATATCAAAATCAGAATGTAACCAGCTCTTCTGGGAAGGCTTTCACCCCAGGGACCACAAACTGCTTCTCTCCTACTTAGTCAGCAGGCATTCCACCCGGCAACCAGGAGCAGAGTTCAATTTCTGGAAGCTATTCGACAGAGTGCACGCCATCTTTTCCTGGTGGAACCTTAAAGATGAAGAAGCAGAAGCAGAAGCAGTGCGACAACGGAGAGAAGACAACCGGGAGCTCGACCAACTGATTACAGGCATGTGGGATCGGTCCCCTGACGACCCCACCTATGCAATTTTGTATAAACAATGTGCCCGCCATTTTCCAAATGCCCTTCAAGTAGTATCCAAGCCCAAGCCTTCAGCCGAACCTGAACCCAAACCTGTGCCAGAGGCTTCGCTGCAGAAGACATCTCCACCAATGCCCAGTCAACTCAAAGATCCCCGACGCGAGTTTATCACCGCATCTCCTGCTTCAGCCGCTCCCAAGTCACACTCTCCGAGTTCAGCATCACGGCGATCGCCTGCATCCCCAGTTCGCCAAGCCCCCTCGTCACCAGTTTTGCCATTGCCCGCTCAAAACTGCTCAAATCCAATCTTGCCGTCTCCACTGCCACCTGCTCCAAGCTAGCCAAGCTCAGTACCACCACCACCATCAATTTACGAAGTCCCACCGCCACCCATTCAAAGTCAAGTTACACTGCCAGTCCTACCACCAGTTTGCAAAGTGTCACCACCGCCTACTCAGAACCGTCCAAGCCTAGCTCTGCCACTGCCACCCTCACCTCCGAGCCCCCCCCATATCCCAGCCGCAAAACAATTGCCCCTGTCTGCATGCCTCAATTCCCTGTTTTTGACCATGCCATCTCAGCTGCCTACACCCAAGCCTCAAGTCCATGAACTCATGCCGCCTCCGCCTTTGACAATCGCCATCGCATCACCCGATCCAACTGAAACTACCGAAGCCAGCCCAATTAGCAATAGCTGCCAAATGAAAAAACAAGCCGACATATCAAGCACAAGAAACAGTGATGCGAACCTGACCACAAAGACAGAGCAAGCACAAATTCACTGCAACAACCACAAGAACCTCGACAACAGCATCGAAGTCAGGCCAGTACGCGATGACAACGAGGATAACAACATCATTGAGAACACCAGCACCGACACCCCTAAACCCAATGCCACTGAGAACAGCAACCCCGACAACAACACCAAAGGCAAGCCAGCATGCGACGACACCAACAGCACCGATCTCAGCAGCCCCACCAACTGTCGCAATCGCGGCCTTCGGCCGCGTTCACGACCTCCACACACACTCCTGGATCACATGACCTTAAGAGGGGATCGAGAACGATGCCCCTAAGTCCACCAAGTCTGCCCCTAAAGCCAAGTTATAGCCAAGCGACCAAGTCAAACTTAGGGTCACGTGACCCTGAGAGAATGTCACATGACCGGTCACGTGATCTCTCCCCACTTTCCAGGTCACATGACCTGTCACATGACCCAGGGCGATCACGTGATCCTGTCCGCTTTGGATGAGTTACTAAGCCATTGACCAATACCTGGAAGGTCATCAAGATTACCAAGCCCAAGGAGGCTTACCAAGACAAAGGATATCCCCGATGGGATCTTGGGATTCCCCAGGGGATTCCCCATAGCCTCTCCAAAGCACGTCCCATATCGGGAACCTCACTAGATCTTGGATTTCCCTGAATTCCCCAATCCGGATCGGGGATTCCCCATAGACTCTCCTGACCTTGTACCATATATGGATAGATTACACCTGTCACCTGTACTAGTGCCTGCCCTAAAGGCTGCGCACAGACCACCCTGTATTAGTATATAAGACCTGTGAAATGTAGCGAATAGTCCCCAGACTATTCTCTTGTCTACCCTCACTGTCTACCCTGGAGCCTCACCTCCACTTAGCCTTTGCCCTCCTCTTGCTCTACATCGCCTACTTCTTGCTCTTCTACAGTCACCTCCAACTCTCTGCCCAAGTCGCTGCCCTCTCTACTTGAAAAAGTAGTAAGTTCGCGACACCAACTCCACCAACACTGAAAACAGAAGCAGCAAACTCAGCACCGCCGACAATAACAACCACAACAGCGGATGCAACCCCAAGCACACATTCGACCCCAGAGGCCTCAACATCAGCAAGCACAAATTCGTGCACAATCTGGGCGGCAACAACCTCAACTCAGAGGACGACACAATGTGCGAGGACAGCACCCATACCATCATCAGCAGCGACAACACGCTCTCACTTGACACAGGGGTGGTGAGCTGGCTCAATGCTTTTCCATCTGACGTGCACCTCACAGATGCCCTTGTCATCTCGCTCATGACGAGCGATGACGATGTCAATGACTTTGTACCTCAAAACCGTCCTCACCACAAACGCTGCCTTCCTGCGTGTTTCCGCAATGACAACCTCATTCCCTCTGACACGCTTGGCGCTCGACGACTCGCACCCAACTCCGAATGCGCCTCTTGTATCTCATCCGACAACGAAGCCCCCGCCCCACACAGTCAAGCCGATGCTGTGCAGCAACAGGGCATCTCATTGACTGCAAAGAGAAGAGCCCAGTTATGAGCGACCACAAGCCCAAGCACCTCTGCAGATCGACAAAATGACCTGAATGCTGAAGAGGTCGCCGCCATCGACAATGAAGATGAGGGAGGAGGAGAGAGGGATGTAGATGCCAGCGCTGACCAAATGACCGGATGCCAGCCCCGTCAACAGCTGCAATAGCAACAGCAATAGCAACACCAATACCCGCAGCAGCAACATCAACGCCCGCACCATCAATGCCGACGCTGCCACCAACAGCACCAGCAACAGCAGTCACAACGCCCCCTTCGACACCAACGCGGACACCCTCAAAGTAAACGACTCAATGCGCGATGACGGCGCCGATACCACCACCACCACCAGGGACAACACGTCCTGCTCTGTCGATATCCATCCCAGCTTTGACCGCGACCATGACAAGTTCGTCTCCATAGCCCTCGACACGAAGGCCACCCTCGAATTCGCCCCCACAAACCCTGTTCCCGACATCACTTTACCGCACCCAACTGACAAACTTCCCGTCATTCTTCATCACGACGACGCAAAATGCACCAATGCAGTGTGACCCTACCTTTCTCCTCAACGCCTAGCAGAGTACCTCGACATCGACCACGCTCAAGACATCGCTCGTACCCCGCCAACCCATCTTGTCAACAGCAACCCCAATGCATCCAACAACGCTGCCAGCAGCCGCAACAACAACAGCAACAGCGCACACGACAGCAGCAGCACCATCAACGCTGTATGCGCCTTCAACACAAATGATGCCACCAGTTCCATTCCCACCGCCCGCTCCACCAATGCCATCAATGACCTTGCCAACAACCACAACCACAACAATATCAACGACAAGGATATTGACCAAAACAACGCCGACAGCATCAGCACCAGCAACGACGACATCATGTCGCTCCCTGATTCCCACAGCGTGGACCGCGACCGTGACAAGCTTATCCTCACAACCCTCGATGCGAAGTCTACCCTTGAGTTCATGCACGCAAGCCCCATCACACACGCCAACCCCATCTCAGACACCATCCCTTTGCGCTCGACCAACAACCTTCCCATCATTCTTCAAGACGATGCAAAATTCTTCAACGCCGACACTGCCCACTCCCTCAACACCAATGATGCTGACATCACCGAAAGCACCCAGCATCTCGACACTGCTGCCGAGACCAGCAGCAATGCCGACAGCGAACAACCCAACACCGTTGATAGTGGCAGCACTGACATCTTACTACCCACACCTGTCCCAAGCACCGCCGCACACAAGAACGAGCCCAAGCCCAAGCGCAAGAACGAGCACACCTGCATGCCACTTCTCGAAGTTGATACTCAAGTCTTCCCGATCCTCGCCCCTCCGATGGACAAGCCAGAAGAACCACCCCCAGCGCGCCCGAAATCGTGCAAGACTACCTGACCGTTGCACCCAGCCTGCATGCGCCCCTCCAAGTCCCAGCCTCTTCGACAACGTGCCCACTCATTTCACTGGCAGAGGACCCGATCTCACATCGCACACAGACGACTTCGATGCCTGAACAACACCAACGGCGAGTTGACCCAGGAGGGTCAAATTTTAAACCCCCAAGGAGGTGTAAGGATAGCACGCACGCTGGGCTCGGAAATATGTGACGATGTGGTGTTGCACTGTGCATCACCAGGCGGTGCCTTGTCCACCCTGCACACAATCTTATACTATTTACAGGAATTGCTCAAATGCTCGGACCAATGCACCGCCTCGCGGACAACACGCCCCCTTGTACGACTCTCCAATACGCCCCGAGGACAACACGTCTCTTGTTACGGTGCCGAGCACCTTGTCGCTGGCAGAACATACGCATATTATCCTTTTATTCCCTTTTTCTTAGCTCACCACATGTAGTACCACTCACATATATATAAACCTTCGGGTGTGGCCTTGTCGAAGGCCATCAAATCGGGGAAGTAGAGGCCATCAGGCAAATATAGCCCCATCCTTTCTCTTCTTTCTAATTTGCGTGCTCTTCTACTCAACCAACTCAACGACCTGCAAGCCTGCCGCACCACTGTTTGTCTTGCCTTCTCAGCCTGGTTTTCTCGTTCTTCTGCTCTCACCAACCGATCTCGCCTGCCGTTCCTGCTTAGCTGCTCTTGCCTTGCCGCCTCCGACCACTGCTCTTGACTTGCCGCCTCTGACCACCACTCTCGACTCACTGCCTCCAACCGCCTTTGCCCCGCCGCCTCAACTCGACAATCGACCACCCCACACACTGACATCTTCACATTTCCCGTTTTTATCCTCGCGCGTTTCCATTCTCCTGGGAACACAGCCTCTCATCTTCCTTTAAGAACTACAAACTCGAACTCACTCAGCTAGGTCCTCAAGACCCAGCTCCTTACAGTACCTCAATAGACCTTGCTATAAGATTCTCTATTGAGTACATGCTTATGCACTCAGGAATCAGCCAATAAGAATGCTTACAGTTATCAAGAATAACCATATAAGGGATATTCCTTGATCAATAATCTTCTTATAAGAAGTGAGCAGATACAGACCTGCTTACCCAAGAATAGTAATATGGATTACCAAGACCGATCTTGGGGATTACTCATCTATATAGCATTGCACAGCATGATGACTTACCTGTGCAGCAGAATGACTCATGATCTTTTATACTCCGACATACAGCTGACTGATCACTTGTACCATATATGGATAGATTACACCTGTTACCTGTACTAGTCCCTGCCCTAAAGGCTGCACACAGACCACCCTGTATTAGTATATAAGATCTGTGAATTGTAGTGAATTGAAACCGGCACCTGGTGAGCTAGCTTGTACGCTTGTACTGGGGTAAGTCGTGGGAACCGGCCCATCGGCATGTGATTGTACTATTAGTGATTGTTGCTTACGCGCTGATAACTGGCTGACTGATGTCCTTGGATCTGCTGACTCGTTCTTACTCATTGTCTTACGAATCCTAGTAGTAGCTGTAGTAGGGTCTTATTGTTCGCCTCCAGCTCCTACCCTTCTTGTACGTATCCTATTGTTCCGCCAGTACGGTACTAGGATCCCTGTATTAGGACTCTGTAGTATAAGTAGTAGCCCTTGCTGTCCCTAAGACGGCAAGTTGAGTCTCCTTGTCTACTCAATACCAAGTCTTCTCCCCTACTCCTCTCTCTCTCTTGTGCGCACTCAAAGGGTGGCTACTGCGACGAATAGCAGCAAGCGGTAACCCTACTATATGCAACCGACAACGCCTCAGGATACAAGCACGCATAACGACTACCGGTTCTGTCAGTATCTGAACCCCCGATTGGCGCACAACGACGGACCCTGCGATTGTCTCAAGAAGCGAAGCGCAACGACTACAGTTCAACACTAGGTTCAAAGCCGCACCGTTGAACTAACTCAACTACCAACTCGAGCCTAACGTTACTGCGCTAGTAGCGGCGGTGACATGAATAGTCCCCAGACTATTCTCTTGTCTACCCTCTACTGTCTACTCTGGAGCTTCAACTCCGCTTGGCTATCTCACTCCTCTTCTTATACCTTGCCTTTTTCTGTCTCTTCTACAGTCACCTCCAACTCTTTGCCCAAGTCGCCTCTCTCTCTCTACTTGTCACGAACTTACTACTTTTAACAAGTAGCGAGGCGAGCGGTGATGAGGGCTTGAAGTTGGAGGTGACTGTAATAGAGACAAAGGAGAGAGCAGTAACAAAGGGCGAGTGAGATGGCTAAGTGGAGGTAAGGCTCCAGAGTAAACTGTGGGGGGTAGACAAAAGAATAGTCTGGGGACTATTCGCTACATTTCACAGGTCTTATATACTAATACAGGGTGGTCTGTGCGCAGCCTTTAGGGCCGGCACCAGTATGGGTGACAGGTGTAATCTATCCATATATGGTACAGGGTCAGGAGAGTCTATGGAGAGGCTATCAGATCTTATCGGGGATTTGGGGAAATCCAAGATCTGCTGAGGTTTCTGATATAGGACGTACTCTGGAGAGGCTATGGGGAATCCCCTGGGAAATCCCAAGATCCAATCGGGGATTCCCTTTGTCTTGGTAAGCGTCCTTTGGCTTGGTAATCTTGATGACCTTCCAGGTATTGGTCAACGGCTTAGTAACTCGTCCAAAGCGGATGGGATCACATGCTCTCTGATCATGTGATCAGCCTGGGTCATGTGACAGGTCATGTGATCTGAAAAGTGGGGGGAGATCACGTGACTGGTCAGGTGATACTTTCCCAGGGTCATGTGACCCTAAGTTTGACTTGGTCACTTGGCTATAACTTGGCTTTAGGGGCAGATCTGGTGGACTTAGGGGCATCGTTCTCGATCCCCTCTTAAGGGCATGTGTTCCAGGGGTGTGCGTGGAGGTCACGAACGTGGCTGAAGGCTGCAATCGCGACAGTATCCCCTCTTTAGGCTTTCCTTGCGCCTGCAAGGCTTGCACTTGTCTATGTCATGTTTCAAATACATGTAGTAGTTCTTTGGCGTGTGTTAGTTCTTTGGCTGGCAGCCAAGAATTCTCTGAGTCAGGGTAACCTTTCTGTTTGACTAGGTATTGTGTGCTTTTGTGGTTTCATGTAGGCTGGGATTTAAGGATTTGTTCTATCTCGTAGTGTCCTTCTTTATTGCCAACGATTTCTGGTGGTGGTCATTCGAAGTTTGGGCCATGTGAGGCCATTTCAATGTATGGTTTCAAGAGTGCGTTGTAGAATACAGGATGTATTTTCATTGTCGGAGGTAATTCTAGTTTGCAGTTAGTATTGGTGGCCCATATTACTTTGAAGGGGCCATAGTGTTGAGGTGCGAGTTTGGCTTTAGGATGGGTGGTCTGGAGATTTGTCACTTCGAGTAAAACGAGGTCGTCTTTGTGGAAGATGTGTGATGGTTCAGGGGGCTTTCCCTTGCGCATTTCATTGGCTGCGAGTAATAGAGCCGCTGTGACTTCTTTGCATATTTGCTCTAGGTATTGTATGCATTCGTCAACGCTTTGTAGTCTGGTCTGAAGGTACAATGGTGGTTTAAAGGTGGGCTAAAACCCATACCAGATCTCAAATGGTGATTTATTGGTGCTGCGATGAGGGCGTGCATTGTGCGCAAATTCAATGATGGGGAGTAAGTCTGCCCAATTATCCTGCTGGAAGTTTCCACAGATACAAAGGTATTGTTCGATTTCTTGGTTAACTCGTTCGGATTCTC
Organism: Russula foetens; assembly: GCA_003316565.1. Lineage (NCBI taxonomy): Eukaryota > Fungi > Basidiomycota > Agaricomycetes > Russulales > Russulaceae > Russula > Russula foetens. Next base: position 14,967 of record QFFA01002668.1, on the reverse strand, counting down.
CATCTGTTTGTCGGTGAAATACTGTAGAGAGCCTTTGCTCGATTCCTAGTTTTTGCCATAATTCTCTGGTTACTTGTGCTGCAAATTGTGGTCCTTGGTCCAAAATGATTGTTAAGGGGAAACCCGTGCGTTTCCATACATGGTCCATTAGTAGTTGGCTAGTTTGTTCGGCTGTGATGGTCTTGTGGCAAGGCGATAGAATAACTGCTTTACTGTGACGGTCCACAACTGTAAGGATGCTATTATATCCTTTTGACTTTGGGAGGTCTCCAATGAAGTCCATGGTGATAGTTTCCCAAACTCTGGTGGGGATTTCATTTGGTTTGATTGGAATTTTGACTGGGGGGAGTATCGTTGTTGCTTGACAAGTAGCGCATCCTTTGATGTAGCTCTTTACAAATTCTGTGATTCCTGGCCACCAGTATTCTTGCGTGATTAGTTTGATAGTTTTCCATTCTCCAGGGTGGCCTAGTAAGTTATTGTGAAAGGTCTGTACAACCTTGCATTTGAGGTCACCGTTATTAGGGATGTAAATGAGTCCTTTGTTCAAGATAAGGCCTTCCTCATAGTTCCAGTCTTGTAGGCCTTTAGTAACGCTGCGAGGGCCACTAACAAGGATTTCTTTCAGTAGTTGGCCAGTCAGGCGATCTGATTTTATCGTGTCTTGTATCGCTGTTTTCAAGTCTGTGTTTAAAGCGATAGGAATAGCCATGGTGTGTAGTGCTTGAATTTGAAATTTGTCTGGGGTGAGCAAGATTTTTTCCGCATTATCGGATGCTATCCCCTCTTTATAGTCTGGCCACTGTGACAGAGCATCAGCTTTATTCAGTTTGCCTGGTTTTGGGATAATTTTGTAGTGAAAATCACTTAGAAACAGCGACCAGCATGCTTGGCGGCGTGATAGTGTTTGCTTTGTTGTGAAATACTTGAGATTCACATGGTCTGAAAAGATCTTTGTAGTATGTGGGCTTCCCTGTAGGTAGTGTCGGAAGTGCTTCAAGGCGTGTATAATTGCCAGTAGTTCTTTGTCGTGGATTTTGTAGTTGCGTTTGGCTGGTTGTAGTGACTTTGAGTAGTAAGCAATGGGGTGTGAACGACCCAGTGCATCGTTTTGTTCAAGTATAGCTCCCGTAGCATAATCACTTGTGTCTGTGATTAGAGTAAAAGGACGATCGTAGTCTGGGAGCGCAAGGACTGGTAAAGTAGTCAAAATGTGTTGTAATGCAGTGAATGCGTCTTTGCAGGAAGGTGTCCAATTCCAAGGCATTGTTTTCTTGGTGAGGTCGAATAGTGGTTGTGCTAATGTCGAATAATCTTGTACGAAGCGGCAATAGAAATTGCAAAAGCCCAAGAATTTCTGTATGTCTTTTGTTGGGATTGTGGCCAAAGGCCATGTTCGTGACTTCCACACACACTCCTGGATCACATGACCTCAAGAGGGGATCGAGAATGATGCCCCTAAGTCTACAAGTCCTGCCCCTAAAGCCAAGCTATAGTCAAGCAACCAAGTCGAACCTGGGGACACATGATTCTGGGAAATCTCAGGTGACTAAAGGACATGTGACCCTGGGAAGCCCAGGGGACATGTGATCATGGGAATGTACATGTGACCAAGCTGACTCATCCTGAAGGGAGCAAGTCTCTATAGACGCTACAATAAGATTCTGTCTATAGAGACTACAGTTCAAATTACACATACGCAGCACATGAGTGGGCGCCTAAGAATTGGGCTGCAGGCCGAGCGGTTGAAATCTAGGAAGGAAAGTGGGTAAAAGATAACGATTCTGCAATTTTCATATTTTGGGCGCTTGTTTCAAATTGTGATATCCTTTTTTGTATGTAGGTGCCCATGTAGAAAGCCATGGGGCGAATCTAGTTCACAGATTAAGGGACACGCAACAATAAACGATAACGCGATAACAGCTCAGCGGCTCGGATACCCAGATACCGGATATACAACATACTTGCACAATGGAATCTGAGTGCGCCTGTAATTTAGCACGCTGGTTGTACCAGCAATTCTCAATCCTCATGAGGCCTTGGAAGTGTTGTCCTTCCCTAGTGAATCCCTCCTCCAAAACATTCAACCTGGGGCCTCGTGTTAGGCCTCGCACACACCACGTGCTCTAGCACAATGGCATACCTTGCTTCGCTGATCTTGTGTCTTGTGTCAATCAGAATTTAAACCACCTCATACTGCACTATACAGAGCAGTACTCTTTCCTATAATCGCATTTAGACAGTATTATAGGTACAATTGCGTCTAGTGTACATAATCCACCTGAGCATTGTCGCAAAGAAAACACCCTGTAAAGCTGTTTGCTCAGGCTGTCTTTCCCCCCCATTCCTCGGTAATATTCCAAGGATGCCTGCTAGGAAACGAAAGTCAAGAGATGCAAAACAGAAGCGAGAGGAGGGACACAACCAAGGACGCACTGCCTTTGGAAAGCGTGCTGCAACGCCGCCACCGCGCCCAAACGCGTCTGATTATTGTCCATCTACAACGGACAATTCAGGCGAATCCGAAGCAGATTTTGATAGCACCGATGATAGAGGGAGGGCCAGCGAAGCAGGGACAGCTGTGGTAGCACTACAGCGTCTCTATTCAGTGTTTCTACCTGCTCACTTGTGGCTGAATGAAGAGCATCGGGAGAAGCACAGAAAGACGACAAACAGGTAGGCAGTATATACGGGAGACTCATGGACAATGCGATGGAGAAGGGACGTCATGCAGAAGAAAGGCGCACAAGGGTGTGCAATGCTCGATTGATTCATCCAGAGGAAAGTAAGTAAGCCAACAGATCCTAAAAGCAATGCATCTCGTCATCAATAGAAGAGGCAGCGCAGCCCCTCACCACTAGAGGACGATCCAGTAGCTCAAGAAGTGGAAGATGTGGACACTGGTGAAGCATCGACAACATCATCCGACATTGAGATCATAGGACGACCAGAAAATACTGATCTTGCTGTGGCCGGACCAGAGGAGGATCGAGCGATTTCGGTGGCAGATATCGCCCCGCAGCATGCACTCCCTTCTATTGAGGACGCTGTGGACCAATTAACTGCGGATCTCGCTGCATTCTGTTTTGATCGATTGGAGAAACATCTGACATTGAGTGACGAGGATTGTGGGATGGGGGAGTTTGAGGATGAACTTCAGGTGAGAACATACTTGCAAGAGGATATATAATTCGCCCATCTTTGATCCACTTAGATCACCGAGATTGAGGTGCTGGCACATGCTGATGCGGATGCAATAAGGGACTCAGAGGAGCCCACACTTCCATCAGACCGGCCTGAAATCAAGGCCGCACGCAGTTTGTTCGTGTCGGAAGATTCAGAGATTGATGGGACCAGGGCCCTCGCTGATATCATCTGATGTTGTATCAAGGATTTGAAGCTGCTGAAGCAACACAACCATGGACGCACAATCAAGATGCTTTCCCAGCTTAGCGCTGTATCCGAATATGTCGACCTTCGCGCAATCTACAAATCAGCCAAGAAGTGCAAATGGCCATGCCTCAAGGTGAGCTTAGCCATTGCACATCAGATGGGCAAAGGCATTTATTTTGCTCGCCAAATTCGTTATCATGAGCTGTATCTCCTGAAGCATCATCACCTCCCTCCTTATAAGGAATACACCTGGCATGGACAGTATTCGCTCCTCAACAATGAGGCCATCCTTAATGATGTGCGTATTTACCTCGTGGCTCAATCCCTTGGCACCGTGACCCTGCGGATGTTGTGCCATCATGTAAATCAGATCATATTACCCGCACTTGAGATCTGGGCGACGATCTCTGAGCCAATGGCCATGCGATGGCTCAAGCTTAGACTTGGCTACGAATGTAAGGAGTCGAAAAAGGGGATATATATCAATGGTCACGAACGTCCAGATGTGATCAAGGAGAGGGAGGCATTCATCGATCAGATAGATACATATGAACGGTACATTGCACATATGTCCAGTCACCGCGACAATGCTGAAATAACCTGATATACAAAGATTAATGGCAACTTATACCAATGGAACAGTCGAGCGCGTCCCACCAATACTTCTACCAGGGGAAAAGGAGCATGTCTTAATCTTTCAGGATGAATCTATATTCCACACTAACCAGTACCGCCGCTGATCATGGCTCGCGCAAGATCAGCAAGCAATCCGGAAGAAGGGAAATGGGCGGGTAGTCCATGTCTCCGACTTCATATCCAAGACCATCGGACGGATCAGGTTATCGGATGATCAAATCACTGAACAACTTGCACTGCCAGCCAATCTTCGTTTAACTGCGTTTGAAGCCCAAAAGATTACTTACCCTGGCAAGGGCTTCGACGCATGGTGGGACCTCCCTCAGTTGATCGAGCAGCTCAAACATACAATCAGTGTCTTCAAGCACACCCACCCAGGTTGCATTGGGATCTTTGTGTTTGATCGATCCTCTGCACACGAGGGCTTTGCGGAGAACACACTTAACATCCACAATATGAATGTGAACCCCGGGAAAAAGCAGAGGAAGCTGCGCGACACTGTCATTCCACTCAGCAACCCGGATCCTGCACCCAGAGAAGAAGACACGCGCGGTCAGGTGCAGAGGATGTGCTTCCCGGACGATCACCCTATCCCAGAGCTCAGGGGGCAACCGAAGGGAATGAAGATCGTTCTACAAGAGCGTAAGTCCGTCTGGGATATGTATATGACAATGTGCAAGCGGCGTGGTAGAAAGCCGGTTGGGAAATGAGGATCCTGTTCAAAGTCACAAACCCTCAAAGATACAGAGTGCCGGATCTTGTTTGCAGAGGCAGCTGTCGCAAACTTACTACTTTTACAAAGTAGCGAGGTGAGTGGCGACTTGAGCGGAGAGTTGGAGGTGACTGTAATAGAGGCAGAGGAGGGAACAATAGCAGAGAGCAAGTGAGATAGCGAGGTGGAGGTAAGGCTCCAGAGTGGACAGTGAGGGGTAGACAAGAGAATAGTCTGGGGACTATTCGCTACATTTCACAGGTCTTATATACTAATACAGGGTGGTCTGTGCGCAGCCTTTAGGGCCGGCACCAGTACAGGTGACAGGTGTAATCTATCCATATATGGTACACGGTCAGGAGAGTCTATGGAGAGGCTATCAGATCTTATCGGGGATTTGGGGAAATCCAAGATCTGCTGAGGTTCCCGATATGGGACGTACTCTGGAGAGGCTATGGGGAATCCCCTGGGAAATCCCAAGATCCAATTGGGGATTCCCTTCATCTTGGTAAGCGTCCTTTGGCTTGGTAATCTTGATGACCTTCCAGGTATTGGTCAATGGCTTAGTAACTCGTCCAAAGCGGATGGGATCACGTGCTCTCTGATCACGTGATCGATCTAGGTCATGTGACCTGGAAAGTGGGGAGAGATCACGTGACCAGTCAGGTGATACTTTCCCAGGGTCACGTGACCCTAAGTTTGACTTGGTCACTTGGCTATAACTTGGCTTTAGGGGCGGGTCTGGTGGACTTAGGGGCATCGTTCTCGATCCCCTCTTAAGGTCATGTGATCCAGGAGTGTGCGTGGAGGTCGTGAACGCGGCCGAAGGCCGCGATCGCGACAGCAGCAGGGCAGGGGGATCCTGCTTCTGTAGAGGGTCTAACTGTTGCAGATCCCGAGACGCCCCCCGCTTCTGAGTCAGAAGACATGTGGTGCTGCATGCAATGTGTCCTCTCATTGCAAGAGGATTTCCGAACAGAGAGGCCCCTCATTCAGTCGCTCCTTGAAGACTCAGGCCATGTTTGCTTGTTTCTTCCACGATTTCACTGCGAATTAAATCCGATTGAGATGTTATGGGGCTATGGAAAATATTGTGTGTCCATCCATCTTTTGCGTGCTCGGATGCCCGGGCCTTGACTTGGCTTTCAGGTTATCACAACTTAGCTGATGGGCGATTTGCGACTGCCAAAGCCCTCGTACCACAGTGCCTCGATGCATGCTCGGTTATCATAATCAGGAAGTTCTTCCAAAAGTCATGGAGATATCTTGACGCTTATCGGAAAGGACTGAATGCACAGCAAGCAGCTTTGGCTAACAAGAAGTATAAGTCTCATCGCAAAATTGGTCTTCTGAGGGACATGATTGATTCTATAGATGAAGGAGACACCTGAAATCAAGTTTATTTTGTATGCACACATGTTTCCGCAGAAATCATCGATACTTTGTCTATAGCACGTATATGCGCATATGTGGGGTATCAGGTAGATCTTGGCCCGGTACATACCAATTAGGAAGTACCCCTACGTTGCCTGTATACACAGCATTTACATGTGCACCCTCCTGTGCACCCTCCAAGCACTCATAAATAGACCTGTTTTCTTGTAAATAGTCTGAATTTATCATTTCAGGTATTTTTTAAGCGCGCACAGTGTTTTTACAGCGAGGAACACATTTTGTTTCAAATTATGCTCGGAAATATGAGCGCTTAATATTTTTGTTAAAACCAATAAACAAACATTGTTCTACCCTTATATGCAATCATAACCTACTTGGTTTTAAGAGATTTGGTGAAATTTTGAGGGAGGAGTTGTCAAAATAAAAATCACACTTGGTCACATGTCGAAAATGTGTGATTTGAACTGTAGTCTCTTTTTTTTTTTGT